>JAWRVF010001290.1:0-85300 GCA_036785485.1 Physcomitrellopsis africana
TAAGCACGTAACTGTACAAAAGAAAATCATGTACTCTAATAGTCACAGACTCTCCAGTTATAAGATTTCCAAATCCGTATAGCGTAGTTCTCTCATCATCTGCTCCAGCTCTCCAATCATACATCATACACGATATCTCCATTGTTTCGCAGGGAGAGACTTCACAGCTATGTTAACACAATACCACTCCTTTGTAACTCAGTTACCGATACCAATCTTTATTTGTTCATCATCTATACTACTAATGATAGTAATCATATTATTCCTTCTCCTAATAAACTCATCTGGAGATACTACCAGAGGAAGTATCATCGAGCTTTCATAGCATCCCTTTAGCTTATTGTATACATCTTGGGTGACTGTAAGAACACAATCACCAAATAACAAAGGATACTTAGATGAGTAGTATTCTGTAAATTCAGTGACTGTAGAGAATGTCTCTCTCATTATCATAGGAATAAAGAAGATATCAGCTTTGACAATCCTAATGTTAACAACATTCCAGTGCTTGCACATTATGTATAGGTCATGTACGAAGTAGGCTCTAAGTCTTTGAGCATGTAATAAGACAGATTGTGATATTTCATTTGAACCTACTCTCTCGACATGCAGCGGTCTCCAGAAGCACTGAATCCATCCACTTATAGTTAATGCAGATATACATTTTCTATCCTTGCTTATCTGTTGCTTTATAGGATGTCTAGGCTTAGATGCATCTTTACAAAGAGTTATTTGCATCTTGAACTGTCTCAGTGCATTGTTCCAATTACCCGTTACTAATTTGCACTAAAGGTATGGAGAGACATTTCTGTAGCATAAGATAATAATAGACTGGGCATACTTGTGTTCCCAAATATACGGTTTTTTAGTGCATGGTATAGACATCCTCACGCTTGTATCATCAAAGACATCAAGGACGTATACGTTTATTGAGAAGATATACTCTAATGCTCTACAGTAAAGCGTTGGATCAAGAAATATGTCTACATCTCTTGCATTAAGCAGTATCTCTTCTTCTCTCAAATACCACAGCTCTTGGAGACATATATGAGGAGAAAAGCTCAGACTCTCTCTTGGGATATAGTGTGGCATACAGGACAGTACAGAAGACTTATCTCTTCTAACACCTATCCTTGTCAAATCTGTAGAACACATTATGTCTTGAAAATCTTTTGGAGCCCTACCAATTATACCATCCTTTAAAGGATATAATGGCTTGAATCGCATTATCTTCTTGTTACTCCTGTTTGCATCAAATATATCATGAGTATACTTGTAATAGTTAGACTCTGGTCTCTTAAGATGGTCTGTAGTATAATAGCAAGGAAGGAATTCGAATATGTCTTTGTTGGGCAGTCTGTTTCTTCTGAGTCCTGGAAAAAATCCTACATCGCAAGCATATATTCTTGAATATGGACCATCCCTGGGATATCTCATAGTAGATCTTCCTTCAAGCTTATACTTCTCTTCTTCCAGTTCTGTAATTATTATTGGCTTAATAGAACACTCTCTTGCATATCCAGAAACAAATAACTCTGGAACCTCTTCTTTTAGGACAAACGTTCATGTACGATATTTAGACATCTTCTCTTCCTCAGCTATGATACTATATAGCTTACTAAACTTGTCTTTTACTTCATTGTAGGTACTAAGCAAAAGCAGGATCTGATTTATAATGTTATCTATATGCTCTTCAGTCTTAATGTTTGATACTGTAATAGTCTTGCTTTCTCCTCTCTTAAATGTTACTATACCAAACTTGGAATATAGCGAATACTTTACCTTCATAGATATTGGAATAGTTTTTTTCCTTAATGAAAAGATGCTAGATAACCTAGGCTCGTTCATTACAATGTCACAAAGTAGTTCTAAGTCTGGCTTCTCCTCTATTATGTTGGCACACAATTCTATATTTGTGACCTCAACATCCTGTTGTATGTCAATACAGATTGTAGTGCTAATCATACTAACAAGTTCAGCAACAGAAACAACATACAATGACATATGCCTCATCTTCATCACGCCTGAGCTGAAGTCAAAGAATGCTTTTATGGGTACTCTCTTGTCATCATTCTTAAGAGCTGGAATCATAAATGTAATGAGAAGTGTGTCACTACCTTTTAACGTGTTATCGATTTCCATAGCAGGATAGAGGTGTTTGTACCACTGATATCCACCAATACGTCTTTCAACGAGAGGAACGTCATCAGATACACATATAGTATCAAAGAGCGTATTTCCATCTGTATTGATAATATTCCTATCTGGAATGATTGAGAGGGGTTATAGCTATCTCACTAGAGCATCTAATGAACGGACAATAGTAGAACTAACTAGAGCTGCATGCAAGGGAGTGGTAGAACCAGTACAAAGCATATCTGATAGTATAATAACAGGTAGTAGATCAAGAGTAGGAACAGGTATTATCGACATACTCTATCATACCTAGGAGCATTATATAAAAACTTTTTTTTACAGAATACTAACACTAAGTATACTTTAGACCTACTTTGATGTTAGCCATAGATAGCTCTTGAGCTAGTAACTTAAAGCTATAGGGTAAACAATGTTTCTTTGCACTGCTGCTCTTACAGTTAATACATGGATTACCAGAGCATATTGTACTACAATGATGACATATCCACATCTCACATATATCAGAAGCGTTCCTTAGCTTCTCAAGAATCATCGATGCTGCTCTATGTGCTATAAGACAATCCTTTTCCATCTCTCCAAATCTTAGTCTTCCCTTTCTTGATCGTCCTTCAACTGGTTGTTTTGTAAGACTTTATATAACACCTTTTGATATAGAGTGAGCTTTGTCTCTGGCTTGATGCCTGAGAGCATGATAGTAACATATACCAGTCGCAACTCTCGCTTGTATAGGTAATCCTGTGGTGCCACAGTACATCTTCTCCTTAGAGAACTTGGCTATGTCAGCCTCAAAGCTTCTATAAGCTCTGTTAAATGCTGTTGCATCTATGCAGCTACTCTCTCTAGACCTCGGCTTTGAAGGAAGAATTGGGTCTCTAACATTGTTTGAATCTGATATATAGATCTTACCCATTACCATCTCTAGTAGATGATTCATAGTCATCCTGCTAGGTATTGCATGAGGGTTGATTATAAGGTCAGGTACTATGCCGTTCGCAGTAAATGGTAAATCCTCTTGCGATAGAACAGCTCCTATTACACCCTTCTGTGAATGTCGCGATGTAAACTTATCCCCCACGATAGGAGACCTGTATGATAGTATCCTTACTCTAACTATTTTGTTTCCTTTAGTAGTTGTACGCTTGGTTACTTTGTCAACTCTTCTTGATGCAGAATTCTTTAGTACTATCTTTTCTATGCTTTGCTTCCTTTCTGTTATTATAAGCTTAGCAGCAATGGTATCACCATCTTTTACTTGTTGGCCTACTAATACTATGCCATCATCGTCACGTAAGATATCTCCGTCTGGAATGTACACAAGAGTTTCATTCATAAACTTATTTTCAACAATCTCAACAACTTCATATTTAATACTTGAGAATAATCCTCTGTCTATTGATGATCTGTTGAACAACAAGGAGTCTTCTTGATTGTATCCAGAGTACGATAGTACGGCAATCACAACATTTACTCCATTGTATTCTTTGATTGTGTTTGATATGGTCGTTGTACATATTGGCTTCTGGGCATATGTTAATACCTTTGAGTCCGATATCATGTTTGTCATTACGTAAGGAGCAAGAGGCATAGCTTGCTTACTCATAGCTGATTGGAATACTATCCTGGATGATTGGTTAAAGTTAGCATATGGAATCATAGATGCAGATAGTCCAAACATGAACGATGGATGTAGCTCAACATGTGTATGTTGATTATAAACACCATTGTCTGTTGTGGCAATGAAGCACTGCATCTGTTCTGTTGCATCTATCATCTCTAACATACCAGTTTTGCACATACTATCAAACGTCATATCACTGCACGTTGGCATACTTTCATTGGCACAGTAGGGGCCTATTGTATCGACCTTTAGTTGTCTGGATATGTATTTTCTTATCTGATGAGTAGTATACAGACACAAACACAGATGCTCCTGCCTTTCTTTTGTACACCTTCATGCTTCTAAGTATATTATCTTTTGACGTTCTTGCAACAAATAGTCCATTGATAAACAAAGCATCATTCCCTTGAGGAAGTATACCAAGATGGTTTAGAACATCATCTGGGCTGACGTAATGTGTTATCATACATGTTGATGATAAGTACTTAACAGCGCCTACATCAGGACCCTCTGGTGTTTCACAGGGACATATATATCCGAGCTGAGTTGGATGTATTTGTCTCATCATGGCACTTGCTCTTTCCTTTGAGCTAATTTCAACTCTCCTAATATGGGACAGTGAATCAAGAGTAGACTTCACTGATAGTGCTTGAGATATAGTTCTTTTGTTGTCACCTTGGCTATAGCCTTCCCATATGCCCGTCTTGAAGTTACTTTGGATATCCTTTGATATCCGGTTCAGTGCACTTACTACAACTGCTTTCTGCTTACTGTTACTTCTTATCTTTTGCTGATTAAGCTTACTAATCTTCTTCTCTATGTACCTCCGTACAATATCTGCTGGAGTATGTACACATTTGAAGCTCAAGCAGTCCCTATCATCTTCTTGTCTGATTGATAGTATAGTTTCTACAAACCTACATATCATCAACGATAACATCTTCACCTTTCTGTCATCATCAAGACATGCCAAGATTCTTTCTGTTGAATATGTAATGTTATCATCAAGTATAGTAGTATTTAGTTGTGATTCTAGAAGGAGTCCTGATACCTCTTTTGGATGATCCGTCCATGACAATATTTCTCGCTTTGTGCTAGTAATAGACTTTCGAAGGGTTTTCATTACAACAAACACATTGACAAGATTGTTGTGTGACAGAGAAACCTTTAGTACTCCATTGACCATATAGATCTCGCAGTGGCACTTTGATAGTTGTAATTTGCATTTTTCTTTTTGTGCTAGGTATCTGAAAGTGTAGTTTCTCTCTTGGCACATAAGGACTTTCCTTCTTTCCTCTATAACAAATGATCCTTTTATGGCTGATGCATCTTCCAAAGGTTTGTAATAGCAACCAATAGGAACAGGAATGGTAAGCATTACTTTGTCGTCTGCTATGATATTACATTCATATGTACTCAGAGTATTGATACACTCTTGGTATCTCTTCTGATTAGAAGATACACATACGTTGCTGAAGACCTTACAGTTATCTATTGTTACGTTCTTGATCAGGTCTACGATGTCTAGCATCATAGTGTCGTACAACTTAACGATACCAGCGTCCATTCCAATGCTTTCTATAAACCTTGAGAGATCCATCATTTGTCTCTTATATATTCAGGGTATCAACACAAGTACGAGCACAAGCACCATACATGTCTATCTTCAATTATATACGTACAACTTTTCTTTTTGATTTTTTATACAGTACGATGCTAGCTACTATTCATCAACTTCACTATGGCTAGTCAGCTTAGAACTGTGTCGTTCTCGTTTTACTCTTCAGATGAACTCGCTCGTATATCATCAATACAAATTAGCAGTAAGAATGATATAGGTTCTCCTGCCTTGGGAACAAGACCTTTAGTATATTGTTCTATATGTTCTGATCCAAAGTGTTGTCCAGGACATATGGGATTTATACAACTTAAAGAATCGATATTTAATCCATTATGTTTGAAGGATATAATAAGAGTTGCAGAGATGATATGTCCTAGGTGCAGAACATTTAACTCTATAGAAAAGATTAAAAGAAGAAAGGTGTGTTCTAACTGTAAGGATCATGCAAGATTATACGCATTTGATCCGAAGAGAATGTGTCTTGTTGATAAGAAGGAACCAGGTTACATTATACGAGCTGCTACTGTAAAGAGTATGCTTAGTG
Source organism: Physcomitrellopsis africana (assembly GCA_036785485.1). Taxonomy (NCBI): domain Eukaryota; kingdom Viridiplantae; phylum Streptophyta; class Bryopsida; order Funariales; family Funariaceae; genus Physcomitrellopsis; species Physcomitrellopsis africana. Next base: position 5,941 of record JAWRVF010001290.1, read on the forward strand.
CCCTATCAGATGATCATATAAGCTTCATGGGCTATGACTTGTCAAGTCCTAAAGATTTTGTAATGGATTGTATATCTGTTGTTCCTAATTGTATCAGACTTTCTTCGGGTCTTGAAGATAGTGTAGCAAGATTGTACACTTCGATACTGAGGAACAATGGTAATACTTCTGTTGTATATAAAGAGTACTGTACAATAATAGGAAAGGACTCCTTTGAGAACAATGAAGAATCTCTAATAAACAAGATATCTGGAAAGGAAGGTACCTTTAGAAAGTACATTCTTGGCAAGAGAAATAAGCATTGCGCAAGAGCTGTGATAACTCCTGATTCCAATATAGATGTTGATGAAGTAGGCATTCCTTTGTCCTTCTGTAGTAATCTTAAGGTGCAGAAAGATGGAAACTATGTATTACTTAACAGACAACCATCTCTCCAGAGGATGTCTCTTATGGCATTTAGAACAAGGATGATGCCCGATTCTTACACGATAAGAATCAATCCATCTGTCTGTCCAGCATTCAATGCAGACTTTGACGGAGATGAAATGAACATATTCTATGCATCATTATATTCATCCAAAGCAGAGTGTGATATTCTCCTTGCTGTCGATAAGTGCATCCTATCACCTCAGAACTCTATGCCCATTGTGTGTGCAATACAAGATACGGTTACAGGAGCATTTATGATGTATAAGATGAATAAAATGCTAAGGCGATCAACACTTCATGATTGTATTATGTTGTCACACGTTCATCTTGACGTTACTAACACATGTACTTCAAGAGATCTCATACTCATGATAATTCAACCAGTAAGCAGTGATGGTAGTCTGGTAATCAAATCGCTTACATCTAGTACAATAAGAAATATAATAAAGAACGTATATGTGAACAAAGGTGGAGATAACGCTCTAATACTTCTAAGATCGTTACAGAGGATTGTTGATCGCTGGCTCCTTGAAGAAGGATTAAGCATAGGATTCGATGATTGCATTAGCAAAGTTAACTCTATTGCTGTACCTGCAGCAGATGTAGATAATAAGAATATAGATGTGATTCTAAATAACATTAGGAATGTAAGTCAGCGAGCAGTAGTAGAATCCATCGACAATGATAATCCACTCCTTGCAATGGTAGAGAGTGGATCCAAAGGAAGCTTTGTTAATCTAGGACAGATATCTTCATTAGTAGGTCAACAATGGATAAGAGGGAAGAGACCAGCAAGGATGTTACCAGGTGATAGAGCTCTAGCATGGTGTAGCCCATACGATAATTCACTGCAAGGACAAGGATTTGTTAACAGTTCGTATTCACAAGGACTTGATCCTATCGAGTACTTTTTCCATTGTCAAGGAGGTAGAGAAGGGCTAGTTAATACTGGTGTGAACACTTCTGATGCTGGATACATACAAAGGCGTATGTCAAAGTCCATGCAAGATGTAATAACCCAATATGATGGTACTGTAAGAGATGGTACAGATATTGTACAGTTCTGTTATGGAAGAGACAACTCAGACAATAGTAAGGTGTAAAAAAAAGTTTTTATGGCATTCGGATCATTCAAACATTGAAGTTATTCTTTCATCAGCTGATCTCTTTTGAACATTAATAGATATTGCTTTCTTGCTTTTACATTTAGGATAGCTTTTCGTACATTCTTCTACAATGGTTTCTGCTTCTTTTGAGTCTCCGTCGAGAAACATGATATTATTGATGTCCTTATAACAATCGATGATTGATACCTTAATAACAATCGATGATTGATATATCCTTTGTTTGCACTAAAGGGTGATGGATGTGCTGCTTTAAGAATTGTATTCTTTGACGTGTCGATCTCCTTGTCGAATGTGGATGCAGTTTTTCTCCATAGGACGAATATGACTCCTCTTTTTGCAGAACATAGTCTTATACACGTTTTTGTAAACCGTTGCCATAGAACGTCGTGACTCCTGTTCGGTCCACTCTCAGTTGTTAATGCTGAGTTCAAAAGCAGTACACCTTGTCTGCACCATTTAGTAAGATCACCATGAAAAGGTATGTTAAAGTCTTTTACTTCATCAGATATTTCTTTGAATATATTTGCTAACGAAGGAGGAACTGGATATCCCTTATTAACAGAGAAAGACAAACCATTAGCCTTGCCAATATCCTTGTATGGTTCTTGACCAAGCATCACTACTCTCACATTACTTAATGGTGTTTTGTAAAAAGCTCTTAGAACATCATTCAGCACTGGAAATATTATAATCCCATTATCCATTTCTCTTCTCAAGACAGTGACTATTTCATCTAGTTCATCTGCCATAGATATAATAAATTCTTCCCATCCAGAAGGCAATGATAAAGACATGATTAAGTGGTATGAGTTTAATGTTGAATATATGAAAGGATACTATGTGGTATTGAAGTTCGTGATATGAATATAACACTTCTTATTGCTGCAGCAGTTGTATTAGCGAGATGTGGAGAAAGAATAGATACACGATTCTCTTTACTTTGTAATGATGCTATTAATGATATTGTTGATACTGATCCGAACATATCTGGTTCTAAATTCTATGATAGGACTACGATAAAGAAGAACATCCTTAGGTATTGTAGGTTTATATTATCTAAGTAACATGATTTCAATCATAAAAGAGATGATACAAGATAGAAGATATGTACCTGGCAGTAGTACTGTTGAGTCCAATGAGAGGATGGGACCATATGTGGGAGAAGAGAATGATCTTGTGGTGTTGATGGCAAGAGACTTTGTAGATAAGAGTCCCTTTGGAGCAGATACAAACATTCTTGCAAGGAAGGATATATCGAATCTTACACTTGACTATTACAAATCTGTACAAGAGGACATCATAGAATTTGCTACTATAATAGTAATACCATCAGGTACTCTTGATATTTCTATATTTGAGGATGATATATCTGTATATGGCATGACAATGTTTACTGAAGAGGAACTCATGTTCAATCCTACATGTAATATACTTGTCCCAAGGCACTCTCTTGCATCAAGTTCAGAACTGCAAGAGATGAAGGAAAAATGTATATATCACAACAGCTTGCCAAAGATATATGCTAAAGATCCAATATGTAAGTGGTACGGATTTAAGAGGGACAATATAATAAGAATAGAAAGAGATTACTGTGATGAGGTCTACTACAGAATAGTGATATAAAAAAAGATAAAAGATCCCTTTTCTATCTGCATTATTTTTTGCAAGAAGACATGGATCTCTATGTGATAAAAGAAGTAACCTTAGTTTGGAATATTATCAATACAGATGGAAATACGCTCTTTGATACTATATGTGTATCTGATGACGTTCCTCTCGTTGAAAGACGTATTGGTGGATATCAGTGGTACAAACACTTCTATCCTGCTATGGAAATCGATAACACGTTAAAAGGTAGCGACACACTTCTCATTACATTTATGATTCCAGCTCTTAAGAATGATGACAAGAGAGTACCCATAAAAGCATTCTTTGACTTCAGCTCAGGCATGATGAAGATGAGGCATATGTCATCGTATGCTGTTTCTGTTGCTGAACTTGTTAGTATGATTAGGACTACAATCTGTATTGACATACAACAGGATGTTGAGGTCACAAATATAGAATTAAAAAAAAAGATATATATAGATATTAAAAGATTTAATGATGATAAAAATATTTTATTATAAAAAATATTTAAATGACAATTAAAAATCTTTATCAAATGACGTTGCATAAAAATTTAGCTTCATAATTTTTATTATGATTTAGCATAATCTTTTTTAACACATTGTCTTATTTTATTATTGTACCTCTTGTTTTGAGATTGTGCTCTTTTTTTGGAAAATATTGAATAAATTATTTAGATATTCTACAATACAAATGCAAACCTTCTTAGTGGTATAAAGCTTTTTTTTATATTATAAGATGATTAAATTATACAATATTAATATGCATGTCTTTGACTTTTAAATATACATTTTTAAAAGTTATAGCTGTTGATATTGAAATATAATTACTTTAGATAAAATTATATAGTTTTTAAAATAAAATTCAAAGATCTTATTATTATATTTAATAATAAAGTAAATTATTTGGTTTAACTTTTAGAATTTTAATTAATTCAAAAGAAATTTTTTTGCATTAAGTTGTAATTTTTAAAACAATTGGATATATAATAGAGCATCATTGTACTTGATATTGATTGCTTGTTGAAAAAATTGTGAAGTATATATAGATAAAAAAATAATAAAAAAAACTTTATTGCTACGTCTATATTATATCAATTTTTATGCAAATTGCATTATATTCTATACTTAGATTAAATCTTTATTAATAATGCACTAAAGTTATTCAATATTAGATCTTGAAATTTGACAAATAATAGAAATTATAATAAAGTTGGTCTATTAAGTAATATTTTAATTAACATAATATAAAAAGCTAAGATTAGATAACTTTTTTTTTAGTGATAATCAAAAAATAGTAGTTGATTGTTGAATCTATAAAACTTAGAGCTAATACTATCAAATTTTATATAAAGAATAATTCTTGGATTTTAAAAAATAAACATCATTATATTTTTAAGGTGTTTTAAAATAAGAATGATTAACTGATATAAAATAGGTATTAAATAAAATCATAATATTTTTATGTCTTCAAATTAGTTAATTTATATATTAGTTATAGTAGTAAAAAAATTAGATTCATTGTTGATATGTATATATATATATATATATATATATATATATATATATATTGCACTCTTTATTTTTGTAAATTTTACAATAGACACGAATTAAAAAATTCTAAAAGAATAAAAAAATAGAAAAGAAGAAGAGATTTGATGTTTATTTCTTAAAGATAATATTAGATTAGAAGAATGTAATCTATATCCTATAAATCTCTTTGATGCCTTTTTTATAAAATATAATAAATTTTATATAAAAAAAGATCAAGTTTTAATATTGCAAATATTAATCTTATTTAATTATCAAAAATATGAAACTAGAATTTGTTTTAGAAGATATCATACTCAAATATAATTAAGACAAAAGAAAACAATCAAAAAGAAATATCTATGTAAAAGAAAAAAATTGCTAGAATGACTATTATTAAATACAAAAGACCAAAGAGTCTTAAATTATGATTGGAATATAAAAAAATATTAATAAGATTGAAGATGATCTCTCTCTCTCTCTCTCTCTCTCTCTCTCTCTATATATATATATATATATTGGCTAGCAAGAAGACTATGTATAAGCTTATTAAGAACTATAATACTTATAAGTCAAATATTTAACTTGTAGGATGCTTTTATAACAATATTTTAAAAATACAAATTATCATAGAGAAGTTTTTATATCCACATGGTGCATATATAAATCTAAGGTGTACTTGAGAATATTTGTTAATGTTTCTTAAAAAAGATATTATCTAAATAATCTATTTTTATCTCTCTCTATTTATTTCTACTTATCTAAGTGATATAGGTATTTGTAATATTCATAATATATTAATTATTTTTGATTTGTATAACTTATTTAAAGATTTTTTTATCTAAATTTTTTTTTATATAATTCAAAAGTTTTAAAAACTTGAATATAATATTGATCATTCAATCTTAGATTTTTATTAAAAGATTAATAATAAAAAATTCTTTTAGTTTTTATGAATTTTCTGAATAAATGTATATTTATAAAAAAATTATTATAATTTTACAATAAATCTATAGATTAAAATAATAATGTTTTTATTTTATTTTATTTTCAAATATAATTTTTGTGCAAATAAACTATTTTAATGGGATCTAAGTTAAACATAATACTGATTTTTTATTTTTTTATTTTTTTATCTAAAATTTAAATTGTGGTCTATTATAATGATTATATGTTAATATTATTTTGATTAATATATTCTAAAAATATTATTTTTCTTAAATAGAATTTATTAAATTCTACTTATTTATTATTTCAAGTAAAAATATTAAATATTTTAAATTAAGAATATTTTTAATTTTTATTATAAAACCTCTTTAAATGCTTGATATCAAAATTTTATTTTATTTTATTTTATTTTTAATACAAAAATATCTATCTAATGCTTAAATTAGTAAATTATTAACATAACAAAAGAAAATTTTAATTCTAGTATCCTATTACAAGGACATATTAAAAAGCATAGTGACTACTAAACTATATCTGTTAATGTTACTTGCCTTCTATTAAAGCATGTGTTATTAATTTACTTTGCATATTTCTTAAATTCTAATTTTTAAAAATTATCTCTTCTAAAATCTATCATCTTGCTTGTAATCCATGATCTATTTTAGCCCCATAATAGAATTGATATATTATTTGATTGATTGATTTACCTTTTTAAATTAATCTTTAATGCATTCTATCATAATTAATAAGATTTGATTATTTAAATTATTTTACTTGTTAATAGATTATTTATTTTGTAACATGCTGTCATATTATAATTATTTTGTTATATAAAATATCAAGAAATAAATATGTAGTTCAAGATGATAAGTGGTGTTATTTAAAAAAAATAAAAAATATTATTAGAATTTTATATGTAATACAAATTAGTTAAAAGGAAAATATTTGTTGATACTTTGGTAGTTTGAAAAGATGGTTGAGTAGACTAGTTTTCAAAGCAGTAATGTGAAAGAAGATTAGAAAGAATTAATTTAGAAATTGTAGTATAAAAAAAATCTTAATAAGATATTAAATCAAAGATATTAGAAAATCAAACTTAAAGATAGTAAGGTATTAATTAAAGATGCTAAGAAATTAATAGGATATATTAAAATTAACAGGTGATAGCTACCTTGTTGTATTCTAAGAAAGAGCTCTTAATTAATTTATTTTTTTGAATTTTTTTGAATTTTTTTTTGTATATCTTACTTATTTTATAAATTTATCATATGTGTGCCAAGTATGCATATTAAGAGTGAATAGGTGATCCAATTAGGAGTGTATATATATTGCTTTGGCCTATGGTGACTTTTGTACATAGAAATCTCTAATATCCATTTAAAAACCTTTGCACAAATGCTAACTTGCAATGTAATTCCTTATCAAGGATAACTTACTTTAGATTGTATTGTAGGATATTTTTTCTTTTGTGGATTTTGAAGTTAGTATTTGGTATTGTTTTAATTGATTGCACAAATTGGAATGTTGTAGTTGTTGTAGAATTTGTTGGCTTTGTATGCATTTCATAGCTTTCATGTACACTAAATTGAATTTCTATCTTATAATCAATCATGACTAGTACAATAGCTTTGATTAGTATTTTTTTAAAAAAATTCAAGACTCTAAATGTTTGCTTGTATAATTCTCTTAGATTATAGCAATTTGAAATTTTTACAAGTTTCTTTATTATTTGTGTAAGATATAGAATATTATGGTGGTGAATAATGAATAAATTGTGTGTTTAAAAACCTAGGTTTCTAAGAACAAATCTATTTACCAAATAAATTTTAAAGTTATATTTTTGTAAAGACAAGGATATTGATGAATTCTTAAAAAATATTCAAAAAAAGTATGGTATCAAATTTTATGCTTATATTTAATTGAGCAATCAAAAATTCAATGAATAAAAGAATAGTAAGTACAAGGCAATAGAGAATCTATAAAATAGAGCCAAAAATATATATAGAAGGATTTTTAAACTAGTACAAAAAAAAGTACAAAGAGTGAATTATAGATGTTGATGTAAAAAGAATATTATTTAAATTTTTTATCAACAAGCTCATTAAGTTATCAAAATTAGAAAAATAAATATAAATAAATATTAATATTAAAAACCAAGAGATATATAAATTGATAAATGAGGAAGAAAATGGTTTTAAAAATAACATACTTAGTTTTCTTATAATCACTTCTATAAAAATGATATCTTTTATATGCATTTATATCATTAAGCAAAATCAACCATGTAGACTTATTATTAAGAAGTAGTGTCAATAAAAATATTAGACATATGAATAGATTGACAAAGTTTTACTAGAATATCATTTGTGGCTTGATGCTTCAATCAACTAAGAATGTGTTGAAGTTGCCATTGTTTATTATCATGATTGGTATATTTATAAGAGTATAGTGGAATATTTATAATTTATTTAAAATATTTATAGATTTGCTAGTGATGAGTCGTGTGGTTGAGAATCCTAAAACAAAGTAAAAAATTAATTTGAATATGATTGAAAATTGGAGTTATAGAGATCTTATTTAGTTTCTTTGTACTCTTCAAAACTTGCTATAATGGACATGGATCAATGAATTATCTACAAAAATTATAAAAAATAAAAACTAGAGAGATTGATTTCTTGAAGGTACGATGAATTTAATAGATTGAAACATGAGCATTATTACTTAAAGATAGCATCGTCAAAGTCAAGGTGATTTGTGATTTGTAAAGACATTTGGTAGATTTGGATCAATAGTAGCTTTATTCTTATGTATATGTGGTTGTGAAGAACTTTGTTAGAAACAATGGTTATATATTGACAAGACCAAATGGTGTTTGTAGCACTATGGAAGATTGTTGTGTATATTTATACACATTCTTTAGTTGGATTGAAGTTGAGTAATTACATATTTACATGCTAGACAAAATATAGCTTGTTGGATTTTTTGGACGTGCTTGCCATAAAGATTTTAATTTTTTTTTGTTAATTTTACTTATTTTTTAATTAATTAATAAAATTGCAGCCATTAACTCAATGTTATTTGAAGAAACTCTTCTTCACAGCAACTGATTGAAATTCTACGAGATTCTTTAGTGGAAGAAAACAAAGCCATGTCGATTGAACAAACAGATGCCACTAGCGGTTAAAGCTGGCCATGGAACGTCTCGTACTACAAATTTCCATTCCTGGAACTACCTCTGCTTGTGCTCCATCACGAGTTACAATGTGGGAATAGATGCAGTATATTACGAGCCCAAGGGCGTTTTAAACTGCTTTGGGATGCAAGCAAGCAAGCAAGCAGTGGGACAGAGATGGTGCACTTGCGAGTTCCTTTGTCCACTTTCAAGTGTACGCACAGGTGCCAGCACCTTTCGGTGCTGCCAATATTCTGTACTCCGTCCTGCATAGTGTGCAATGCTTGGAAATGAGAAGAATTTGAATTTTCTGTCTTCTGAAGCTCAATAAGCATCTGCTGGCAAAATTCTGTACTCCGTCCTGCATAGTGTTCAATGCTTGGAAATGAGAAGGATTTGAATTTTCTGTCTTCTGAAGCTTAATAAGTATCTGCTGGCAAAATTCTGTACTCCGTCCTGCATAGTGTTCAATGCTTGGAAATGAGAAGGATTTGAATCTTCTGTCTTCTGAAGCTTCATAAGCATCTGCTCCTTGGGAGCAGGAGATAGTTGTTGTGGTGGTGATGGAGGAGTCAAACAGAAAATAATCGCTTTGCAGTTCATGAGGAAGCTGCAGATGTGATCTTTTCTATGTAGCATGAAGAGTGTCGTCTTCCCTCTTTTAGTGTATTTTTTCTATGTAGTATGAATAGTGTCGTCTCCCCTCTTTTAGTGTATTTTCAAAGTGCATTCTCCCCTCTTTTAACTTTAGACTTTGGAAAATCAAACATAAGACCATGAGAAGAAAAGGTAAGTTAGAATGCATTTTTTCCTACATGAATAGTGTTGTTTCTCCAAATTTGAGTTAAATCCACATTCAAGATGAGTTTTTTATAAAAATTTGTTTACAAAAATTTGAAAAGAAATGTTAAAGATTTCTAAAAATATCCCTTAAAATTTTTAAATTAAAAATTTAATGTTTGTCATAATTGTCAAGATTTGAGCTCCCACATTTAAAATCATAACAAAAGAAGTTCTTTGGAAGCCTTGGCTATAGAATAAACAAAATCAAAATTTTTTCACCAAGGAAGGGACTTTCATAAGACTTCTAAACCAGGGCCTTTTAGAGTAGGGTGCTAAGTCTAATGAGTCAACCTTACTCCTAGACAGACACATCTATTGTATAATTTCTTTTAGCAATATAATGGGAGAGGAGAATTGAGGTGATAAGAGACATTTAGACTTATTCTTACCATGTAAAAAAAAAAAAGCATTCCACCTCAACTAAAACAACTAGATCAATATTGTCAGTAGCATGTTTAAAAAGTTGTGCCCTCACTGTTTCCCACTTATATTTTAACTTGAATAAGTAAAGGTAGCTTGGTACACCCTCTTCATTGATGTTTGCGGTGGCTGTGAATTCAAATATCAGTCGCGATTCATTGCTGTTGTGACTGTATGATGTGAAAGATGGACGGGAGAGACACGAGGACATTGAGTTTAAAGCTGCACCGTTGTTTTTATTGGAATGAGGGAGCTACGGATTCCTGCCGAAGACCTGTTCCAGCACCCTGAGCGGAGTTTCACTAACCTTCGAGAGTGTGCTCTGCGCGTCGATTCTTGTGCAGAAGGCTTGGAACTGATTTGATTTGCTGAGTCACAACCTTGCAAACCTGCAGGAGATACAAAGCCTTGGTCGACGAGAGCAGAGGCTGTGTGACGATGGGAGAACTCTCGTCTCCGAGCCAGCCGCATCTCCGGCCACTCGTGTTTGCCTTGAATGGAGAGCGTGTGGAGCTTCACACTGTGGATCCTGCCACCACTCTCCTCTCCTACATCCGCTCCGAGACTAGATTCAAAGGGACGAAGCGGGGATGTGGCGAAGGTACTGAAAGCCCTCCAACCCACAGAAATCTTATAGCTGCTGCCAGTTGCGTTTGCTGTGGCTGACTGAGAATGTCGCTCAGCTGTACTCTTGCGTTTAGGAATGTACAATCCTGTGCCGAAGTGCTGCTTATTGATATGAACTGAAACGCCATCGCTCATAAGGCTTGGTTCGCTGAAACGCCAGTGAATTATAGCCACCCGGAAGATTTCGATGGAATTCGTCAAATTCCAGCGCCTTGCTGGATTCTTGTAATCCTGGTTTGGATGCACAAGGTGTCCTAGAAAGTGTAAAGATTGGCATCTCTATCCTATCTGCAACCGTGTGGCAAGAACTAGACATGGCAGGAATCTGAACCTTCACGTCCGAGAGCTGAACTGCAGTTACACTCAGAGCCAAGTCGCTTAACGAAATGCAAAGTATATAAATTATGAACATCAATCTTTGACCATGCGAAATTTTGCAGGTGGATGTGGTGCGTGTTCGGTGATGATTGCCAAGTACAACCCCGAGACCAGAGAAGTGAAGGAGAGCTCGGTAAATTCCTGTCTAGCGTTGCTTTGCTCAATTGATGGCTGCGCCGTCACCACCACTGAAGGCTTGGGTAGTAATCAAGGCAGTTTCCACGCCATTCAGAAGCGTATCTCGGCTTTCCATGCTACTCAATGCGGCTTCTGTACCCCAGGAATGACGATGGCCATCTACAGCTGCCTCAAGCACACGCAACAGCACCGATCCAAATCACCAGCAATGAACGGCGATGGAGCTGCCGCAAGACAAGGTGCAGGCCCAACATCTGCAGAACTGGAGAGAGCATTACAAGGGAACATTTGCAGATGCACAGGTTACAGACCTCTTTTAGATGTGTGCAAATCTTTTGCTGGCGACGTGGACCTAGAAGACCTGGGCATCAACACTTGTTGGTCTAACAATGCAGAAGCTAAGCACGAAAATCTGCCACCTTACGATCCCAAGTTGGATCCCCCATTCCCTGAATTCCTCATCGCGGAATTAGACGCCAGAAAGAAGAGTACTCCCAAAAAGGGTATTGCAGACCTGTCGGAGATAGAATTAGCCGGTGAGAGCTTGGATGCGAGGTTCAAGCATGTGGAGGGAAGCAAAGAGGGAAAGGTGGAGCGATCGTGGGTGAGCACTAGCAGTTTAGCACAACTCAATGTAGCACTGAAGGCTCTCAAGGGAAGACGCGGGCAACTGAAGCTGGTGGTGGGCAATACTAGCTCTGGTTACTACAAGGACCACCGACCCGAAGTTTTTGTAGACATCAGCCAGGTAGAATCATGGTTCTCGGGTTTTGGGTTTGGGTGAATGTATCGTTGCAAACTGGGTCTATCTTGAGATATTTTCAAGTTTTCGCAATTCTGCATTGGTGTATCAGCGTGCATGGTCTGGGTGTTTGCGATCTCTTGCAGTTAGACATGTATTCCTGACATGTGATCGTGTCGTCTGCGCTTCAACTCTCAGATACCTGAGCTCTTGTCTGTGCGTCGCGACTCTCATGGCCTTGAAATCGGTGCAGCCACTCGCATTTCCGAGCTCATCGACTACTTGGAAGAGTTTGAAGGCAACCCGGTCGCGGCAGGACTAGCCGACCACATGAAAAAAATTGCTGGAAACCATGTTCGGAACTGGGGAAGTGTTGGGGGTAACCTAGTCATGGCGCAACGATTCGAGTTTGAATCTGACCTTACTACCATCCTCTTGGGTGCAGGAGCGTCAGTCAAGATTGTGACATTCAAAGGCCTGGCTGATCACTCTTACGCGACGGAGAAGCTGTCTCTCTATGGATTTCTGGAGAGAGGGGCTGTGGATCATGACAGTGTTCTGCAATCGGTGTACATTCCCCTCGAGGAAGATACTGGAACCGCGAAGACTGCGTTTCGGTGTTATAGAGCATCTCCCAGGCCGTATGGTAATGCAATTTCGTATGCCAATGCCGCCTTTCACGCCCGTGTCTCAAGAAACCGGGAGCAGGGAACCACTGTGATCGACAGTGTTCGGTTGGCGTTTGGTGCGTTTGGGACGAAGCATGCGATGCGGGCTTTGCAAGTAGAGAAGCTGTTGGGCGGCACCACCCTTACCCTCGCCATGGTGAAACAATCCGTGGACTTCTAAAAACGGAAGTGGTACCGCTCGAAGGGACCGACAAGAAAGAGTATCGCGTCAGCCTCGCGGTGGGGTTTTTGTTTGAGTTTCTGAATTCTCTTCTATCTAGCGAAGCAACCGTGGCTCCTACACCTCTCGTAAGTACCCTTGCCGAGTTGAATTTGGAGGCCATGTCGTGATTTCATGTTTTCCACATGTCTTTGCTGGTTGCTGCCAGCTTCATCGTAAGCCATGGTTGTTGTTCGCAGTTTCCTCATGTTGGTAAGCAGCGTGTGCTGGTGACGAACGATCAATACCCTATTACGCAGCCCAGAGCGAAGTTCCTCTCACTTCTTCAAGCATCCGGTAGGTTTTGCTTTCAACTGGAAATTTGTTACTGTCACAACGATGCACCTGCTTCGGTTTGCGTCGTTTTGAATAAAAGATGGGAATCATAACCACAAAATTGGTTTCGCAGGAGAGGCCGAATATGTGGACGACATCCCTTCACCTCCTCATTGCCTGCATGCCGCCTTCGTACTTAGTTCGGAGGCGCACGCAAAACTTGAGGATGTCAATGCCAAGGTTGCACTGGGGTCTCCCGGAGCGATCGCGTACATATCCCTGCGCGACATTCCTGAAGGTGGCCAAAATGTCGGCATGGTCAACAATTACAACGGCTACGAGACGGAGATTCTGTTTGCCGCAGGCACCGTAGTTTACGTTGGCCAGCCGCTGGGTGTGATGGTAAGCATCGATCTTCCTCACGATACATCCTAGCAATTACAATTCTAATGTTAGTAGACTGGCAGAAGTAGGAAGAACCTGTTCTCCATTGCTTTGTGACTTGAATGATGTTTCAGGTCGCAGAAACGTACGACCTTGCGAAACTTGCAGCCGGAAAAGTGAAGGTGACTTATGACACTAGCAGCGTGGAACCTTCAATACTCACAGTAGATGATGCTGTTGCAAAAAACTCAATTTTCCCCATGCCCGATCATTTACTGCAATCGCAACATCGCCAGATAGGAGATGCTGGAAAGGCTCTTGCAGAAGCAGAATTTCAGCTAAGTGGAGAGGTGAGACTACGCACATCCTAGGTTATTTTCCGGGATTTCTTCTTATGAATTCACGACTTCATTATGTGAAGCACTCGAACCTGATATCAATTGTCGTGTAATTTCAGGTTTCCACGGTTTCGCAAAGCCACTTTTATATGGAGACACAAGTAGCTTTAGCTGTTCCCGGCGAAGATGGTAGTCTGACAGTTTACAACGCGGCACAGTCTCCTGATTTCCTCCAGCAGGCCATTGGTACCTGCCTCAACATTCCTCTCAACAAAATTCGCGTCATCTGTCGCCGACTTGGTGGATCATTCGGTGGGAAGGCTTCGCGAAACCAGCATGTAAATATCCTTCACAATTCACTGTCAATTGATCACTGATATAATATCCTATATGCATCACTTAGTTTTTTTTTTCGAAGTTGTGTGATGCTGATTACATTCAGCAACGCGCAGGTGGCTGTAGCGGTTGCGTTGGCTGCTCACAAGTTGCGAAGACCGGTTCGAATGTCCTTGGATCGAAACACAGACATGCAAATTATAGGAGGACGTGCCCCATGGAAGGCGAAGTTCGCGGTGGGGTTCACGAAAGCAGGCAAAATCACAGCACTGAAAGTGAACGCTCTCGTGGAACTTGGTTGGTTCAGCGATTTTTACTTGGTTTTACCTGGAATTATAGATTCGGCTGTGAAGAAGTATAACTATGGAACCTTGGACCTCTTCTTCACGTTGTGCAAGACCAATAATGTGCCCAAGACTGCAGTGCGAAGTCCTGGAGACGCACAATGTAACGTCATCGCTGAATCAATCTTGGATCACGTGGCATCCTACTTGGGCGTAAGTGGGAACAAAGTTCGTGAAGAAAATTTGCACACTTTTGAAAGCCTTGTTCTATTCCAAAGTGAGAGACTTGTGTGCAATGAGGCGGAATATACGCTGCCATCAATCTGGGCCCAACTCAGATCTCAGGCAAGAGTGCAGGAACGCGAGTTGGAAGTGCAGAGGTTCAATGATCGGAGCAAGTGGCTCAAACGCGGCCTGTGTATGGCGCCGATTGTGTATGAAGCCCACGGTAGAGGAAATCAGTCCATGGTGAGCATATTCCAAGATGGTTCTATCGTTGTGCAGATCGGAGGCATCGAAACGGGGCAGGGATTGTATACGAAAGTGGCACAAGTGGTGGCTTACTCGTTGAGTCCGTTATGCTCAAAGGTGACTCCGCTGAACTGACGATCTTAGCTTTGGAGATTTTTATCTGTAAGTCAGTGAAAACTGTGCATGTTGCTTTGCCAATTACATGATCTCCAAGAATTTTCTTTCCATCCTTGATATTTTCCCAGTTTGATGTGATCATCAGGTCGAAGTTTTGAAAATACTAAACAAGATCCAGATCCTTCCACTTGATACGCTGCATCTGCCAAACACATTTTGTGATGCCGGGAGCACAACCTCAGCGGCGACGTGTGCAGCTGCCCAGCAAGCGTGTGCTGTCTTGGTGCAACGCTTGTTGCCGTTGAAAGAGGAACTTGTCCAGGCTCAGCCTAACGGAGAGGTTCTATGGGAGAATCTTTGTTTCACGGTACGCTCGATTTTTTCACAACCCTTTCCCTTCTCGTCACTACAGATTTGACGCTTCCAAGGAACACACCTCTCTGCACTATGGCTGACTTCGACATGGCGCAGCGAATCCATTGCTTGATTTGAGCTGTATTATACTCCGCGTGCAGGCCAAAAGGAGGAGAATGGACTTGCAATCTTATGAAAACTGGGCTTCACCCGACTACCAATACTTGATCTTCGGAGCTGGAGTTAGCGAGGTTGGTTTCGCCCCTAACCGCACAGATACCAAAATTGATCAAAATGCCACTGCAACGAACCGTCGATGAAGCATGATCTTACCAAGCATTGCATTGTATTTTTGATGGTGTGGGCGTATGATTGCAGGTGGAGGTCAACATTTTAACAGGTGAGACCAGAGTGTTGGCCACGGATATTCTCTACGATGGTGGGAAGACCTTAAATGCAGCGGTTGACGTCGGACAGGTGAACCTTTCCCCAGCAACAATTTGTAGCCATGATCCATCTCATCTCAGCAGCTTGATGCTGTTTGCATGGTATAGATAACAATCCTGCATAACGTCTCCCCAAGTGATCACCCACTCGACAGACTGTGCGCAGGTTGAAGGTGCATTTGTGATGGGCCTTGGATTCGTCTTGACCGAGGAAATTGTAACGAATTCGAAGGGGAAGGTTTTGACTGACGGCACGTGGACATACAAACCACCCACTATCGATATAATTCCCCGACGATTCAACGTGGAGTTTTACAAGAGCCCTTACATCAACAAGCGGCTCTTCTCTTCCAAAGGTCTCTCATTCCCCAACTATACCCTAGATCCATTCCTTGGTTGCTCTTGAATCTCTCCATTCCCTGCAGTTTCCTTGCGTTCCTTCTCAACCTTATTGCACGCTAGTTGCAAACCGCCTGTCCCAGTTCATGTCACTTACATCACCATTCTATCATTGGTGACTGTCACAGCGGTTGGCGAGCCACCCTTGCTGGCAGCATCAACTGTCTACTCGGCAATCCGGATGGCCATCGCTGCTGCACGCAAAGACTACAAAGGAGGCAGTCTCGGGCACGAAGTTTTTGAATTCAATCCACCTGCGACCATGGACAAGGTGAAGAAGTTGTGTGGCATCGACAACGTCGAAATGCACCTGCAATCCACATTGTACAAATCTACTGAAGAGCTCCTGTCCATGTTGAAACCAAGCAATAGTTGACAAGATGGAAAGCGTTTCCTCTTTTGTACGCAGCAGAAGTGGAGTCACAAGTGCTGCACACTGTTGCTTCAGTTATGACGATCCAAGCAGTGGCGGTGCTTTAGTGATTGAGCCACGCCTGGTAAATGCAGCTGGGTGTACAATCTTGTGACTGCAGTGAAAACATTAATGCACTGCACTACTAGGGGTTGTTGGAAGAGGACTGTGAAATAGAGGGAAACGTTTGGAGACTGTTACAAACAACGCAAGTATGATTGGTGTGAAACAATCATATATATATATATATATATATATATATTACTGTAGAGGAGGTCACACCTACTATTATTATTACATATCCATAAGTTTTTGTGGACATTATTATAATTTTTGCTATAATCAATATTAATATTTGAAATATAGATAATTTTTTTTGGCTGTATAACATTTTATTTTATTTTTTCTTTATAAAGTTTCAACATACTTGCTTTGTTTTATAGTTTATAATATAATAAACATATTATGAGTTGGTTTTAAATATTGATTACAAGATATGCAATTTACAAATTAAAACTTATGCTTATAAAATTTTAATGTAATTTTTTAAATTTTAATTATATTCAAAAATTTAATATTAGAAGATTAAGATCTATGCAATTAGTAAGCTACCTTTGGTAGCAAGAGCATTTATCAATTTGGCAATCTAAATAGCGATTGCTACTACATGCAAAAATTAAGCAAGTCTTTATAATTAGAAACTTGCTTCAAAAGATTATGGTTCAAATTCTTTACAAAGGTCTCTTATTAGATGAAAGAGAATCTTTTTTTAGAAGCTTTGATCTTTATATATAATATAAAATAAGAAGAGTATATAAATAGACCAAATTATTATTTTATTATAAATCTAAATATGTTAATTCATGTTTTGATTCAAACAATCATAAGAAATATTAAATGCTTGATTTTTTTATTTTTTAATGGTTATTTTAAGTAATATTTTATTTCATTTGATAATTTCTCCTTAAAACCACGTCTTTAAATTGGATACAATGGAAATTCCAAGAAACAACACTATTTATGCCATGTAGGAAAAAAAAACACATTCCACCTTATTTTTTCTTTTTAGAGCCTTTGGAATAAATTTTCTAAGTATAAGTCTAGTTTAGTATCAAGGATATAAATTAAGATAAAATCTAAAAGATAATGCACTCATAAAATAAAATTTCATTAAAGAAGGAAAAAGTAAGTAAAAAAAGATAAATATAAAATAGAAAAAAAAAAAAAAAAAAACTAGAATAACTTTTATTAATTACAAAGAAATTAGAAGATCTTGAATTAAGACTAAAATATAAAAAAGGTATTTTCAAGACAAAAGATGATATATACTAGCAAGAAAGTCTTATGGAAGCTTGTTAAGAATTACAAGACTTATAGCTTAAGTATCAAATTATAAGTTATTTCTAAGAAGGCTTTTTAAAAATAAAAAACTTAGAAATTACAATTCTAAAATAACTTGGTAATTGATACAATCTAAATACTTCATCTTACAATTTTGCAAATGACAATTTTTGAGATGAATCTATTGGCTATTGATTCTCTATCCTGCAAAGAAGTTCTACTAGTTGATTCTTAGATTGATTCTTCTTTGTTTTATATTATATTATTATCATTGGATGGTTTTTAATTTTGATAGATGTTGTAAATAAAAAATAAAAAAATATATTTTGATGCATTTGTAAGATTTTTACATTCATTAATATAATATCTATACTAATATATAAGATATTTTAATTTATTTTGATGCTTCCTTCATTCTAAGATCTCTTATACTTCAAATTCTTGGTTTTTATCTATTTTAATAAGACGTGGTGTTAATTTTTTTTTCTTGATATATTGATTGTAATATAAGATTCAATAAGAAATATATAAAATATATAATGAATCTTCATTAGCTATAATAATTATAATCAATATATAATTAGATTAATTTTTTTAAAAATAAAAAATAATACAAGTCCATAATAATTTAACTTATTATAAGATCAATTGGTCTTGATATTATAATAAAGTAATCATACCTTATCACTAACTTTGAATAGAGATTGTTCTTTTTTAAAAATATTCACATTAATTTTTTGTTATTTTTTAATATATTTTAGCTGAATCTTTATAATATTGTGGAGCTTTGATATTTTACTTGCTTAAGTCTTTGTTGTTGGATTTTTAACTTTTAAAAAGTTAAAAATATCAAATAATATATATTAACCATAATTAATAAAAAAATGGTGTTTATTATATAGAAGATTGTATTATATTATTATATAAAAATCTTACTAATGGCAAAAAATTATCTAATCATTTTAGTAATAACTAATAGTATATTATAAATATTATTCTAATGTTTAATTCATATGTTTTATTTGTCTATCAATTTGGAGATAAAAAATTAAAGATAACTTAATATCAATCTTTAATATATTAAAAAGTATCTTCTAAAACCTTGATACTAACTAGGATTCTTAATTAGATACAATATCACTTAAAAGCACATGATATTGAAAAATATTATTAATTTTTTTTAAATTAATTTTTTATTAATAATAATTTTTATACAAAGTACAAAATATACCATTTTTCTACTCAATAAACTCTATTTTTTTTTATCAATTATAGTTATCATCTATAATTTGATATTTTTGATTTTTTAAAAATTAAAAATCTAATAATAAAAGATTTAATAAATAGATCAATAGAACTTTGTATAATAACAAAGATACATGTAAAAAAAGGCTTAAGAACAAAAAAAAACTAATGCAAATATTTTCAAAAAAGAATATCTATTCAAAAAAATAATAACATATAATAATTCTATGATAATATTAAGACTAATTGACCTTATAATAGTTGGATTATCCAAGGGTTGATTTATTTATTATGTGAATACATATTAATATGATTGTATATAGATTAAAATTATCCCAATTAATAAAGATTAACCATATATTTTATATATCTCTTTTTGAATCATATATTACAATCAATATATCAAAAAGAAAGCAATTTCTACCACCTCTTATTGAAATAGATAACAACCAACAATTTGAAGTAGAAGAAATATTAGATTTAAAATAATACTAAAATAAATTAAAATATTTTGTAGATTGGCGTAGATATGATATTGGTATACACACATGAGGGCTATATGAGAATCTTGTAAATGCATCAAAACTTGTTGTTGCTTTTTATTGATGACATCTATCAAAATCAAAGATCAATTATTAATAATAAGATGATATAAATGTAGGAAATAAAAGTTTAAAAATTAATTAATATGTATATTTTTTAAGATAGAGATTTAATAATCAATTTTTTTTTTCCAAAGGATTGTTATTTGAAAAATTGCTTGATAAAGCACTTAAATTATTTCAACTTTTGTAACATCAAAATCAAGATAAAGATCCTCAAGATGATAAGATATATTATGTATAGCGCCACAATCTTGGAAGAAACATTTGATGCTTAGTAATGCTATTAGAGGTGGATATTATATCTAATAGCATAAAAAATATATTATTTGAAGGTAGTTATGAATACTTCAACAATGATCAAATAAATAGATGGTCTTCTTGCTTTAATATGGGACATTATTAATAATTGAACGGACCTATCAACTATCTTTATGAAGAACAAAGATCAAAATTTGTTGTTAACATCATTTGACAGATCTTAGATTTTATTAACTTATGAAACAACTTGACTGCTCCTCATAAAACTTATCCCTAAAAATAAAAATAATGTAATGAATGCATATATTACTTAAATAAATAAAAATAAATAAAAATAGATAAAATATATTAGATAGATAATATTTTTTATAAAAAACTTTAAAAAACTTTTTTAGACATAAATTGGATCTTTAGATTTCTATAGTTATGTCATGTGGAATAAAACTCTTCCTAGAACTTGTCACTAGAGAAGGGGGTGATGTTAGGGACATACACTTCGGAGGTTCACAAAACCTTCTAGAACATTTTAGAAGCTTTCTAATTAATAAAAGTCAGTTAAAAAATTTTCTAGTTATTGGAAGAAGCTCAAGAAGCTTCCTAGTTTATGGAAGGAGCTCAAATAGCTTCCCAGCTAGTAGAAGTAGCTCAAGAAGCTTTCTAATTGATAGAAGCAGCTCAAGAAGCTTCTTAGTTTGATAGAAGCCATTTAAGAAGTGTCTTAAACAAGAGTATATATAGGGATCACTGTTGAAGAGTTCTTCAATCTCAACAACGTATTTTTTAGAATTCTAACTCACCTTTCTTGATGTTGTTTATGTACTCATCTGTTTAATTCAAGTTCTTGTTGGTTTCTTCTGGAAATCTTGTTCTAGTTTCAAGTCTCTTGTTTTATATTCTTGTGTCCTTAGTAGAAGCTCTTTATTATAGATTTTATAATTAATTTTTTTTATAAAATAATTTTAAAAATAAATTACAAAAAAATAGAATTTATCATCTATATCTATTTGTAAAAATATAATTCTTAGTATAAAATCCAAAGCATCAATTTCCATATAAAATACCTTTATAAAATTTGGATGCATCAAGATTGGAACTATGGTGAATATTGTCTTAAGATCTTGAAATGCCTTTTCAACTTAAGACTCTTATTTCAACTTGTTTTTGCATATCAATTGAGTAAGAGAAGTAGCAACTTAAGAATAATTTTTGATGAAGATCTAATAGAAGTTGATAAATTTTAAAAAATATTGTATATCTCTTATAGTCTTTGGAATGGCCCATTATATAATTGCCTCCATCTTCTTATGATCTATCATCAAATCCTCAATAGATATGATATATCCCAAAAATTCCATCTTTGGTTGATGAAATACACATTTCTCTAGCTTGGCATATAAACTTGCATCTTATAGCTTTTGTAATACTAACTTTACATATTCTTCATATTCTTTCAAATTTTTTGAGTAGATCAAGATATCATCAAGATAAATTACCACAAACTTATTTAGATGCTCTTGAAAGATGTCATTCATTAAATACTAAAAGATAGCAAGTATATTTGTTAATCCAAATGGCATGATATTATATTTTAAAAATGTCCATACCTTGTCCAAAATATAGTCTTCTATTCGTCTTCCTCCTTGATCCATACCAAATTGTATGCTCTATAAAGATCTATTTTAATATAGATTTTGACTTAGCTAAATTGTTCCAAAAGTCTTAAAATAAATAATAGTCGATAATAATTTTTTATTATTATCTTATTCAATCTTCAATAATCAATGTATATACACAAGGAACCATTTTTTTTCTTTATAAAGAATATAAGTGTACCTTTTAGAGACTTTGAATGCCTAATGAAGTTCTTTGCAAGGTTTTTATTAATATAATCCTTTAATATTGAAAGTTCATTTTGAAAAAGGTTATAAATTAGGCCAAAAGATGGTTGTATTTTTTTTAAAGATCTATAGTATAATTGTATGATTAGTGCTTTGATAATATATCAATCTTTTTTTTAAAAAAATATCTTGAAATTTATTATATTATTTTAAAATAATTATTAATGAAGTTATATCTTCTTTAGTTGGAGTTGCATAAATAATAAATCATGCACCTTCTTTAGCTAATCATATAAAAATCCTTACTCCAACAAATAAAAGCTTATCAATTCATAATTTTTTACAAAGTTTTTTTTAAGAATTTCTATTGAAAATATCATTCTTTACAACCTCAAATTTATAGATAGATTATACTTTTTCAACTAAGAAAGTTTAAAAATAATAAGATTTGAAAGAGTTCTAATATTAGGGATATACACTTTGGAGATTCACAAAACTTTTCAAAATATTCTATAAGCTTTTTGAATTAGTGAAAGTCAATTGAGAAGCTTCCTAGTTAGTGAAAGTCGGTTGAGAAGTTTCCTAGTTAGTAGAAGGAGCTCAAGAAGCTTCCCAGTTGGTAGTAGCTACTTGAAAAGCTTCTTAGTTTGATGGAAGCCGCTCAAGAAGCAACCTAGATAGGAATATATATAGGAATCAAGGTTGAAGAGTTCTTCAATCTTGACAATACATCTCTTGGAGCTCTAACTCACCTTTCTTGATGTTGTTTATACACTCATCTGTTGAATTCAAGTTCTTCTTGGCTTCTTTTTGAAACCTTATTCCAATTCAAGTCTCTTGCTTTATATTCTTCTATCTTTGACAATTTGTCGAGATTGACCTCATCTTCAATATCAAAGTTGGATCCTTCTTATTAGAAAGTGGATTATCCCTCTACTTAAAGATATATCAATGCTTTAGAGATTGCCGATTACGCTCCTCTAAATTGATATTTTCTTCATCATAATATTAGAGTAGATCACCTCTCTCACAAATTTGATTAATAATGCTCTTACAATTTGATACTTATTCAACAAAAGAATCACGAGTTATATTGATTGGCACCTTGTTTATGGAGCAAGTATTATTATGGTTTGTTTTATTGTTTAAAAAAAAAAAATCATTAATTTTGAGCAACTTTGAAGTTTTTATAGAAGTATTTGGATAAGTATTTGGAGAACATGAGAAGGCTTGTTAGACAACAGCTAAGATCCAAGCATTATATCAAAGGGCGTGCTTTACATCAATCTATGTATCTAATTTTAGGCAATTAGCATGCAACATCAATTGTAATGAAAAAGCTCTAATGAGCCAATTTTATTGAGAATTAAGAGATGATATGAAGGATTTGTTATTGTCGCTTCTGGATCTACAGTTGCTCAATGAAGCTATTAGTTAAGCCATAAAATGTGATAATCAATTGTTTCAACGTTTACAAAATTAATATTCATAGGCTTCAATAAAACAATATGCAATCCGATATATCCTTGCTACATCAATAAGCATTATAAATTCACACTGAGAAGTAAAAGATATACAACTTGATGTAATACGATTTAAACTTCTTAGTCTATAAGAAAAGAAGTGTCAAATGGAAGAAGGTCTATGCCTGTATTGTAGCAAAGAAGGCCACAAGGTTGGCAATTACTTGAAGAAATAAAATTGACATATTATCAAAACTAGGAGTGCAATGGTTTAAGAAAATAATAATATTCAATTATAATAGGGATCGTGTAGTTGGACAATCCAATATTACAAAATTATTCAAGTTTCTGTCTTTTTGCTCAACATACTTATTATTTTACAATCTTTTTGTATTTTGGCCTTCAAAAGCTTTAATTGATCGCTTTGTTAGATTTGAGGATATCTGCTTCTTTCGTAGATGATGCATTTATTAAGCTTCATAAAATTCTTCTAGTACAAAAATCCAAATCTATTCATATAGAGATAATAGATGGATGATATTTATCCTCTAGTAGTATCATCCATGAAACTACGCCTATAAAAATATCATTCAAAGATCACAAAAGCCAAATTGTATTTAATATCATTAGGACTCCTTCAAACCCTATTATTCTTGGGCTGTCTTGGTTGAAAAAGCATAATCCATCTATAGATTGGAGATCACAAAGAATAACATTTCTGATAGAAATCCCTATAAAAAAAATCATAAAAAGCCATGAATTAATAAAATTTTATTTATTGAAACAAGGGCTTTTATAAGATGACCAAAAAAGGTACACCATTTGTTATTTATACAACTTCAATTAAAGAAGATTTGACTTCATTAGCAAGTATTCCAAAGTAGTACATCAAATTTTAAGATATTTTTCAGAAGAAGAATGGTGATATATTGCCAGAGCACCAACCATATGATTGTGTTATAGATCTTTAGGAAGGAATGCAACTACCTTTTGGCCCAATCTATAATCTTTTTCAAAATGAACTTTTGATATTAAAAGATTATATTTATGAAAATCTTGCAAAAAACTTCATCAAGTATTCAAAGTCTCTAATACATGCATCTATACTTTTTGTAAAGAAGAAGGATGGTTCTTTACGTATGTGTATTGATTATTGAAGATTGAATAAGATAACAGTGAAGAATCATTATCCACTACCATTAATCTCAGGATTTTTGGAACAATTTGGCCAAGCCAAGATCTATATTAAGATAGATCTTTGTGGAGCATACAACTTAATACGGATCAAGGAAGGAGATGAATGAAAGACCGCATTTTGGACAAGATATGGACATTTTGAATATAATGTCATGTCTTTTGAACTAACAAATACACCCGCTATCTTTTAGTATTTAATGAATGATATCTTTTGAAAGTACATAGACAAATTTGTGGTGATGTATCTTGATGATATCTTGATCTACTTGAAAAATTTAGAAGAACACAAGAGGCATGTCAAGTTGATATTATAAAAGCTGCAAGATACAGGTTTGTATGTTAAATCAGAAAAATACATATTTCATCAATCTAAGGTAGAATTTTTGGAATACATCATATTTATTGAGAGTTTGACAATGGATCCCAAGAAATTAGACATAATTATGCAATGGGCCATTCCAAAGACTATGAGAGATGTATAATATTTTCTTGGATTTGCTAACTTCTATCAGATCTTCATCAAAAATTACTCTTAAGTTGTTGCCTCTTTTACTTGGTTGACATGTAAGGACAAGTTAGAATAGGGGCCTCAAGATAAGAAGGCATTCCAAAAGTTCAAGACAGTATTTATTACATCCTCAGTATTGGTGCATCTAGACTTTACAAAAGCATTTTATATAGAAATTGATGCTTTGGATTTTGCACTAGAGGCCATACTTTTACAAATGGATATAAACGATAAACTCCATCTTGTTGCATTTTATTCTCAAAAAATTTCTACTGTCAAAATTAATTATAAAATCCACAATAAGGAGCTTCTTGCTATTGTTGATTCTTTTCAAGAATAGTATCACTTTCTTGAAAGAGCAATGCATCCTATGATTGTATATATAGATCATAAGCACTTAGAATATTTTATGTCACCTTAGGTTCTTAATTGTTGCCAAGCTCGATAGAATATGCTGCTATCTCGATTTAACTTTGTTATCATTTATCAACCTAGGAAGCAATAAGGATTGTCTGATACTCTATCGAGGAGATTATATCTTGTACCAAAGATAAGAGAGGCAGCATCTGATTAATAATATACAACTTTGTTGAAACCAGAGCAATTTTACCTTTGTGCCACTATTACATTGGCGCCTATTGATTCTAGTTTCCTCAATAAGGTGCGTACTATAATCACTAATGATGCTTTGGCCTTTAATGTCAAGCGTCGCTTGAAAAAAAATATTAATAAGTTTAAACTTGAGGAAGACCTTCTATACTTTGAAGAAAGTTTGTATATCTCACAAGGACCAATATAACTGCATGTTCTTCAATCTCACCATGATTTTCCAACTACGAGTCACTTTGGATTTAATAAGACCTTGGAACTTATTTCTTGAGATTTTTAATAGCCTCAAATGTAGAAGACAGTAAAGGACTTTGTGCTCTCTTATAACATTTATTCAAGGTCCAAAAATCCTTGATATCATCTTTATGGACTCTTACAACCCTTGCTTGTTCTAAAATGGTCATGGTCTTCTATCTTGATGGATTTCATCATAGACCTATCAACATCCAATTCATTGGATAACATCTTTGTAGTCGTTGATTGACTTACAAAAATAGCTCATTTTTCTCTTTGTAAAAAGATTGCGTCTGATGAAAAAATGGCAAGGCTCTTTCTTGACAATATATATTGATATTATAGCCTATTAGATAATATTGTATCCAATTAAGGATCCCAATTCATATCTAAATTCTTGAAATATCTTTTTGAAATATTGAAGGTGGATATTAAACTTTCTTCAACTTTCCATCCTCAAACTGACGGCCAAATAGAACAAGTTAACCAAGTTTTAGAGCAATATTTATAATGCAGCATTAATTATCAATAAGACGATTGGATCTTGTATCTACCATTAGTGGAATTTGTATATAATAATATTATTTATGCTTCAACTTAATAAACATTATTTTATTCCAACTATAGATATTAGCCGAAGCTTGATCTATGGAGTACACTAAAGAACAATAATTCAGCTGCTAAAAGATTTGCAAAGCAGCTATCGCAACACCAAACAACCTTGAAGTTTGAATTATAAGCAATTTAAGATGCTTACAAGGCATCTGCAGATAAATTCAAAAATCAATTGCCTACTTTTCATATTAGAGATAAGGTATGGCTTCTTCAACAAAACATTAAGACTAAGCGGTTATGTAATAAGTTGGATAATCGGAGATTAGGACCATTTTCTATCCAAAAATAAATTAATCCAATGGAATATTGTTTAAAATTATCATCTTTTATGAAGATATATTCAATTTTTTATGTCTCTCTTTTAGAACCTTATAGAGAGTTACATATTCCAAAAAAAATACAATAATTGCCGCCTAATATTGAAATTGAAAACCATGAAGAATACAAGGTTGAAAAGGTATTTGATTCATGGTGAAAGTAGAACAAATTGGAATATCTTATTCACCGATGGAGCTATGATATTAATGAGCATACATAAAAATCAGCTAAAAATATCTCAAACGCAGCTCAAAAGATATAGAAATTTTATTGATTCTATCTCTACAAACCCAATTATATTTCATGATAACTTCTTAGTGATGATTAGATTCAAAGAATACTCATAAAGAAGGAGAGAGTTAAACTAAAGCCTTCATCAATATATAGTCATCTGTTCCAAGATAGAATAGAGTGGTAGAAGTAAATTAATTATCATATCAAAGCTTCAAGCATTGAGAGAACAAGATTCAAAAGATTCATTTTCCATGCAAGCTTTGAATACATTAATGTAATTTTTACAACCTTTAATTGAACAAAATGAGGACAATACATTTCAATGCCAAATACAACCTTAAATGGAGGCACTAGGAGTAAGATCCAACCACGCAAGTCTTGATTTTAATGCTTGAGTTTTAATGATATTGCTTGAACTTGGAAAGGTGAATCCTTTTAATCTTGAGATTTTATTTGGAAGATGTTTTGAAGGTTGCAATGAAGATCAGATCCTTGGATGGGATATTTCAATAACAGAGGTACTAATTTAAGGCCATAGTTAATTTCTTCAAGGATCAATAGAATCCATTGCTCAAGAATGAAGAACAAAATACATAGCTTCACTAGTGTATCATATTCTTAATTTCTTATGTATGTAATAAGTTTGAGTTCTTTTTGGGACTCATTGCTAGAAAAGAAGGTGATATTAAGGATATACACTTTGAAGGTTCACAAAATCTTATAAAATATTTTAGAAGCTTCTTGACTTAATGAGAGTCTATTGAGAAGCTTCCTAATTGATGAAAGTCAATTGAAAAGTTTCCTTGTTAATGGAAGGAGTTCAAAAAGCTTTCCAGTTAGTGAAAGGAGCTCAAGAAGCTTTCCAGTTGATAGAAGCCACTCGAAAAGCTTCTTAGTTTGATAGAAGTCATTGAAGAAGCATCCTAGACAAGAGTATATATAGGAATCAAGGCTGAAGAGTTCTTTAGACTCAATAATACGTCTCTCAGAGCTCTAGCTCACCTTTCTTGGTGTTGTTTGTATATTCATCTGTTTAATTTGATTTCTTCTTGATTTCTTTTTGAAACCTTATCCTAATTCAAGTCTCTTGCTCTATATTCTTATATCCTTGATACCTAATAATATTAAATATAATTTGGCTGCTATGGTCTTTAAATGCCACTTCTATAGGCATTGTTTCATATGTGACACTATCAAAAGATAAGAATTGTCCATCTATTACTTCTACATGAATAAGTTTGGATTTTTGTACTAGAAGAATTTTATGAAGCTTAGCAAATGCTTCAGCTAAAAATAAGTAGATGCTCCTAAATCCAATAAGCCAAACATTTGAAGCTTTTAAGGACAAAAATACAAAAAAATTATAAAGCAAGAAGCAAGCTGAGCAAAAAGAAAAGAACTTGAATAATTTTGTAATATTGAATTGTCCAACTGTATGGTTCCTACTATAGTTGAACATCTTTGTTTTCTTAAACAATTGCATTCTTAATTTTGGTGATGCATTGATTTTGTTTCTTCGGATAATTTCTAGCCTTGTGGCCTTCCTTGCTACAATACAAATATAAACCTTCTTCCATCTAACGCTTTTTTTTTTTTTTATAGACTAAGATGTTTAAAATGTACCTCATCAAGTTGCATATCTTTTATTTTTGAATGTGAATTTAAATTGCTTGCTGATATAGCAAGAGTGTATCGAATTGCATATTGTTTCATTGAAGCCTATAAATGTTGATCTTGATGACATTGGAATAATCAATTATTATATTTCATGGCTTAGTTGATGGCTTTAATAAATAATTGTGGATCCAAAAGTGATTTATTAAATAGATGTAAACTGATTATTATAATAAATCCTTTACATTATCTTTTAATCTCTAATAGAATTGATTCATCAAGGCTTCTTCATCCCAATTGATGTTGCACTTTAATTGCCTAAAATTGGATATACAGATTGACGTAGAATATGCCTTTTGTTGCAATACTCAAATCTTGGTTGTTGCTCAATGAGCCTTATTATGTTCTCTAAATACTTCTACAAATGCTTCCATAAAAGCTCCAAAGTTGCTTAAAATTAGTGATTTCTTTTCAAACAAGAGAACAAACCATGATAATGCTTGCCTCATAAGCAAGGTACTAACCAATCCAACTTGTGATTCTTTTATCAGATAAATATTAGATTGTAGAACCGTTATTAATTGAATTTGGTTGATAAACCTTTAAAACTTCAAACGTGTACCATTATTTACAATATCCATCTAGTCTATGTATTAACTATTGATGAATTATTTGTTGAATTTTATATATTATTCTTGATATGAAATTAATAAAATTTTAATATTAATAAAAAAATTATAAATATTTTAATTATAATATATTTATTTTTATAGATTATATTTTTAATAATTAGAGATGGATTTTAATATAATATATATATATATATATATTATATCAATCTACAAAATTCTAATATTTAAACTTTATGATTTGGCTTAAGTTATAAATATTTGTTATAAAAATAAATTTATACAAAGACAAGTGATGTCAAAATAGAAATATGTTTTAAAAAATAATATCTTTTTATAATTGCTTGAAGTAAAAGAGGAAGAAAAAAAAAAAAAAAAAAAAAAAAAAAAACCATTTTATATAAAATAAAATAAAATCCAATAATAAAATTTAAAATAAGTAATCATAACTTATATTTATTTTTGGTTTTATGCATATCAAGGCATAGAGGTGATTTTTATATTTTATCACATGTTTTTTCAAAGATTTTCTTAAATGTGATTTTTTCTTATATAATCAACTTATGTAATTTTTATTTTATTATAATATTGTGTTAAATGTACAAATTATATTTATATTTTTTCTTATTTTAGCTTATATTTTTTATTGTATTTTTATATATTTCAAATCTAATTCTAGCAAAATATAACTTTATTGTTGCAAGTAATGATAACAAATTTTTAGTTATAATTTTAAATTTAAAAATTGGTAAATTTTAAAATATTATATAAAAAAATGATCACATCAAAACTACTTTGGATTAAAATCTAACTACAAAAAATTTGGTTTATTATTGTGTTATAAAAGAGAATTAAGAAATCAAACTTAGTTGCTAGTAGATTGTAGTAGCAGGAGGATCTCTTTAGCTCTGAGGAAATAGTAACAAGCTATGATTCTTGGGTGAAACTTTGGCCTTTGGATCCGCAATCACCCTAATCTACTGGATGATGGCAAGGTTGAACCTCTAAATACAACTACAACTCTAAACAAGTTGGCAGATTGAATCTCAACTATAAAATCCCAACCACGCCCAACTAAAACTTGCTCAAGGTTCACCGGTGCAGTGTCAAAAAAAAAAAAAAAAAAAAAAAAACCTTGGCTTTGGAGATAGTGTAAAGTAGCCATGAAATGAAATGGACCGAATAATTCATCCATTACTTCAAGTTTAAACTAGAAACACTGTGTACCCGTATTCTAATTGTCGCCCCTGCACACTCTGGGCCATCGAAAAGAAACATGTCCTGGCACGACACAGTGGCGCACCCTCCCTCCTCCCCAGCTTCACGCGACTGCACAGAGAGATTCACGCCGCTTTCCGAGTGCTGCGTGGCCGCGAGTTGACTCCAGCAGAAGCGTAGTCGCCTCGTACACACAATGTATCACGCGGGTCTGCGAGACGGAGCTCAAGTCCTCGCTACCCTTCCCCGTTGCTAGATCTAGGGATGCGTGTGCGGTTTCGAGCTCATTCGACCGAGTGGGAGAGTCCAATGTCGAGGGATGTGTCGGGGCCTCGCATGGCGACTAGACCGCATGCAGGTGCAGCGTGCCTGCGCGTTCGATTCCTTCGCCTGTCGGCCGAAGGTTTCAGATGGGTTTGTAATTGCTTGGCTCGTGATGAGCCGCATCGTTTCCTTGACGACCCAGGTTGGATTGCGTTACTCTTCGAGGTTGGGCTGGATTCATGTGTGGGGAGGTTGGCGAGTGCAGCCTCTGGGTGAGCTTGTGAGGGTGGATTGGTACACTCTGGCTTGAGATGTGTCTGTTTTCTTTGCTTGAATTGGTGGAGGGGTGGTTGATAGAATGTGCCCCTTCGAACAGATTTACAGAGCATTGCTGGAGGGAGGGATTCTTGGGTGTGGTCATTGATGAAGTCTTTGTTGGTGTCGAGTCAATGTCTTGGTAACGTAATGCCACAGCCTCTTAGTGAACCTTCTCCGCCGTGTAGGGGAAAAACATAATATCTCCTCATAGTCTTTGTTAGTTTGTGATGAATGTGTAGAATTTTACACCGTGAGGTGTCAGGTTGTAGCTAATTGAACGTCCAGAGTGATGATCGTTTCCTCGCCTCGTGGTGAGACTGATCGAAGTCAATATTCTGATACAGGGAAAAGAAATCAAAATCCACCAGGCCAGCATCTTCGTCTCATCCCGAGAACTGCTTCAGAATGAGTACACTTGAATCTCCTGTGACATGTGTTGAGGTAATCTGCTGATGATTTGCGACACATCTTCCAGGCGTTCGATTTCAGAGTCAACCTGATTGATCCAATTGTCTCGTAACATGCTTTACGTACTCATATCTGTGCAGATTTTCGACTATAGGCGCAACCCGACCATGGCAGATTATCTCCAGAGAGAAGAATTGTCAAATGAAAGGGTAAGTTTGAAGCAATGCTTTTGTAAACGAAAGTTATGTTAGTTCCAAATAGAAGCATTCTGATCTTGATCAAGAGCTCATTCTACTGAGTTTCTTTTTATGCAGGTCTGCATAGACATTCTGAACGAAGTTTCGAGAGTAAAAGACTGGGAGGGCCTTCGAAGAGAATTTGCTGGAACTGATTGGAGTGAGCCTCTTCTCGCGACTTGCAATATTCCTCCAACGGACAGATTCATGATGAGTTTGAGATGTTTTGAGTCTCGTTCAAGTGGTGAGTAACTAATTGAGACTCTGCATGTCCTGCAGAGCTTACAAGGAAGGGCAGCACGCTTCATGTATGTGGCTATGCGCCAAGGAATGGTGACGATTACAGAAGAGAAATCGAAGCAAGGGTGGCCAGATATCGGGGATATAGTTCAGTGTGAAAGCTGCTGCTATCATCAGTTGCGACACAGTGCGACGATGTGATCGATGCATTTTTGATTACCGGTAGATGTCGAAGTAGTTGGAATGCCGCGTCTACGCCGTTCACTACTAGACTATGATGCATATCACGTGGAACATCTTCATAAACAGTTTTTAAGAATCTTGTTTACTGCCATAGTTAAGTATGCTGTGATTGATTCCATGGAAAATACATGAACGTTGATGGGCTGGAGCATGAACATCACACTCCTAGCTTACACAACAGGAGCACCCACTTCATGTTCATGTCCGCAAGATGCACACAGTTGTAAAATATTATGGAACTGATTTGGTTGGACCATGGAGGCTTGAGGAGCCTAAAGTCTGGCTACTTAGACTCAAGAACTCGGAGTAAGACAGTTGGTGCCACCTCCTTAAGATAAATGCCTCACCAAGAGAAGCATTCCATTTTAACAGTTCCACAACAGGTAAACACAGGCCTCTTTGAGAAGATCGATGTCAATACTTGTCAAGCAAAATAAATAGGCAGCTGACTTTAGTCGCCTACTTTGACATCTAGAAAGGAGCCCTTCCTTGTCACAATCTACAGGATATGGTTGTCTCATTGAAAATAGCGCCCACTAGCACCTCATCACGAACGGTCATGTATTCTGTCTTCATTGAACTAGACCCCTAAATAATCTTTGAAGTCGCACTTCAGCCCATCAGGACATCCATAGTGTTAAAAAGCAGCAACAACAATCCACAGTACAGCCAAAGATGCTTGGAATCTGGAGTCCAGTAGCGAGAAGAGCTTTGGACCAAGTCTGGAGAGTCGAGTCAGCGCCGTCTCACCCGCATACTTTGCTGCAAGCAAGTTGCTACTCCATCTTATGCACAACCTACTAGAACACAATAGCCATGTGTGGTTTAATCACAGTCTTTCATTGTCGGATATGCTGCTTGTAAACAGATCCAGGTGAGATGACTATCTTACCATGGAAATGGCCAAGCCTTGTATGTTGAGAGTATCAAAATAAACATAACATAGGATAGTAGTTCCTTAGTCATTAGAGCAATTTCACGTACCTTTTGCAAACCCTAAATTAGTTCAGATTCACCCCTAATTGTTGACTTTTTTCTATGTCCCACTTCTTTTAGATATATGACTTTCCACATTTGAGTAGCATGTTTGTTTGTTTGTTTTTTTTTTTCTTTCTTATTATGTTGTGGAGATGTAATATATTACATTTTGTGTGAAGATATATTGGTAATAACAAATAAAAATATCAGGTATAAAGATGTAGGTTATTGTTAATAAGGATTTTTTTTGGTAATTGGTACCAACATTTATTCACTATAGGAATAAAAAAGTGAAAATATAATTAATGTTAATAATAATATAATAAAAGTGTGATTTTATAGTGACATCAATTTTAATAAAATTATTGTGTGTGTGGTAGCAATAAGGGCTATATGTAATAGCAATGAGTGTATGTTAATAGACATGTGTATTTATATGAAGTATAGTGCCTTATGCACAATGTGGTCTCTTTCCAAATCAAAATCATTATTTTTATTTTTATATGTATTTTATTCATGTTGTCCTTTTTTTACTTCTTTTAGTTGAATTTTGGAAATAAATGAGGAAAAGAGATTCATTAGCCATCATTCAAAATAACAAATTGTTATTATTAAAATATTCTTACACCATATCTTTTTTATACATTATTATAATAAAAGTTTGTCAATAGATATTTCATTAGAAATTTGTCACTATGCCTTGTGAATCAATTGCATTTTTGCAAGTGCTAGAAGTTTAGAATTTTAGGACTACTTCTTAAGATTACAAAAAAATTGTTGCCAAAATTGACAAGGATTGATAATAAAATAGTAATACTAATGTCTTGACATATAAGTAGTAGATATTATTATTGGTTGATATTATTAAGAATTAGGTGTACTAATAATATATGTTTAATAATATAAATACTATGTTAATAATACTAAAAGCTTTAGATTGCAAATATAAAAAGATTCTTATTATATTGCCAAAAGACAATATCATAGATGTATTGGCAAGATATATAGAAAATATCAATATAGTAAAGAAGATATTTAATGTCAAGAAAGATCACCACTTGATTCAACAATGGAATTTCATAGAATTTAGAAATCTCCTATTGAAGATATATGAAATGAAGTCAAAATTAAGAAAGTATTGTTGTATTGTAATGCAACTATTGGATGAAAAGGTGGTAATGACAAAAATATATAGAAAGAACTTTACTAACAGATTAATAGATATATTTTAAGAAATTTATAGCTAATAGATTGAGTATAGGTACAAATTTAGTATTAGATGCTATCTTTTTTTATAAAAGAGCTTTTTATCCCCTTTGTAGGGCCATAAATAGGACAAAATAAGATAAATTAGATAGAAAACTAATCCAATTACCAATAAGATAAAGTCAAGAGTAGGCTCTTAAAAAAATTTACTACAAAAATGGTTAAATTGATTCTTAGAAGATGAGAATTTGTGAGGGAGGATCAAAATCCAACATTGAGGCATAAAAACAAGCACTTACGACAAATGAGGAATTATTTGGAGATCCAATAGTAAGTTTAAGGAGGTGATTTGAAGATTATTCTAAAAATATAAGATCTTTAAGGTTATTTCTAAAATTAGTCCTTTAATAAAATAATTAAAGTAAAGATTTTGTAAGCAACACAATTTAAAGGTAATTAAAATTAGTATAAAATTTGGATAGATTTTTTAAACTTTGAGCTTTGTCTATGATTAAATTTTTTCAGTACATAGCTTTACAAAATATATGTATATATATATATATATATATATTAGTTTTTTTATGATTTTAAATATCAATTTGAAAGATATTAAATTGTAAATACAAGAAGGTACCAAAAATGGTCAAATTGAGATTAGTTTCTAATTTTGAGATATCTATAGATCTAGAAATTAAATGAAGCAAAAAGTCAAGAAGTTTAGATAAGATGTGACGTTTAAACCACATACCAAGTTGGAGCAAAAATTAATACCTAACTTACAAGATTTGTCTATTTGAGTTCTTCATCAAACTCAGAATGGAAAGCCAAGTTTTGTTAGTGGAGGTTTTTTTAGTGTTGATTTTTACTCTACAAACTTTTGAATTTATATATAACTTACAAAGCTAAAAGTGTAAACCTGGAATTATAGCCTCACACCACAAACTTTGCGCCACCGGGGCAATTCGCCAATCCGCACCCAGCATGCTGGGTTTTCCTCTACACGACCTGCAAACATGAATCAACCGGCACACAACATCAATCAACGAACCGTTCTCACACTGAAGAACCTGACACGAACTTG
Organism: Physcomitrellopsis africana; assembly: GCA_036785485.1. NCBI lineage: Eukaryota > Viridiplantae > Streptophyta > Bryopsida > Funariales > Funariaceae > Physcomitrellopsis > Physcomitrellopsis africana. Next base: position 41,528 of record JAWRVF010001290.1, read on the forward strand.
TTACCAACCCTAGGGCCGGCTTGTGGAAACGCTCACCTTGCGACCATTCCTTTCTCGTCTGCGGTATGAAGGTGTGCGTTTGATGCATTGATCATGAGCAGCGCGATTTATTGAACTCATACCTGCGTGTAACGGACGTACATTTTGCCAGGCTGACAAGAGTTTCTGGCGTAGATATGCCACTGTTTCTCGCTTACTCACAACCTGACGGCGGCCGCGGGAGTGGACAGCCCGCTGGACCAATAGATGTTCTCGCCCTATGGTCCACTGAGTGCGATAACGGGCATCCGGCCTTCGTAGCGCGGTCGGTGGCCTAGTTGGTGGCAAACGCGTGTAGCCGCTGGTTCCAGTTCAGGGCGGGGATGTTGGATCCTACTGCCCGGCGCGCAGCGTTGTGCGCGTCCAAGTACTGAGTGGCCACGATCTGCTCTGACGCGGCATCTAGCTGCGTCGCAGCTAAGACGACTAACACAGCCAGGTCCCTCATTTTCGAACGGCTCTACAGATCTCACACTACGTCTCTGAATTCCCGATCGAGACGATCGACAGCCAACTCGTTCAGATGCACTTGTGCCTCTCCTCAGCTCACGTTTTCAGTTGGTATATATATTCGCGATGATAAGTGGATGTCTTTAGGGTGATTCTGCGTTGCCATTTGAGGGTATTGAGCACCGAGAGCTGTAGGTGCGATGGGCGAATCGTGGCGTTGGAGATGGGGTGTCCAGTATATGGTAAGCGTGAGCCTTCCACCACGAACTGTGTCACGAGTCTAATTTTAGACATAGTCGCACACAATGGGCAAGAAATATGTGAGCCGCGATGATCAGCTTGCTACGCTCCTTGCGCGTCAGCATTGCGCACTCTGCATCGTCGTCGATGAAGTCCGAGGTACCCCCTATACTGCTGCTCTGCTGCTGTTCTGAGACGCGGCGATCGAAGTGAAGGGGTCGAGTCGGCCATCTTTTTCTCATTCGATCGTATCGTGTATCCTTGTTCATTCAGTTAGTGGTTTACTCTCGTTCGTTTCGTATGCTGCAAAGTTTTCATCGGGTTCAGAAAAAGAAGTCGGTCCGCTGTGGGTTATCCTGTCCGGGGAGCCAGCGGCAGCAGCCCGCGAGGTCTTTGCTGGTACCGACTAACACATTTGAAATAAAAATTATGTGACCGCGACGATTCAATCCCACCCGTTGCGAGTTCATCGCACCCCGACGAAAACACCACCATGAAAGGTGAGGAAGCGATTTCGTATCTTCACCACAATGAACGCAAGTGGTCCAACAACTCAACCGACATTCAACGCCGACAACAGCCCGAAGTCTAACCTATTCTGCTGAATGGATGGTGTAAGTTGCAGACTCGAAATTTGATGTACGGCCCGACAGGCCCGTACAGTTTGTGAACAGCGAGTATGAACGGCCGGTTCACAGAAACATTTGTTGCAATTTCACTCTTAGTTTGCAGCTTGATCAATCTTTATTTAATCAAACTCTCAAATTCAAAGGGTTTTTTTTAATATGTGGAAGCCCACTTTAAAAGGTAATGGTTTAAACATTTTACAAAGAAGCCTTGGCTTTTGGATGTACTGTAAACTGAGAAGAGGTCATAAAATGAACCAAATTATTCTTTAATTAAAAGTCTAAATATGATAGCTCATATATTCATATCATGAAAAGTATAATAACTTTATTTCTTTTTTTAATGTATATTTTAGGAATTTATGTATATAACTTCTTGAATTTCTCTAAAAAATCATATCTTCAAATGGACCAAATAGAAATTCTAAAAAATAACACTATTCATGCAATATAGGAAAAAAACACATTACACCTTTTCATCTTAGGGCCTTTGGACTAACATTTGTAAGTGTAAAGCCAACTTAATAAGGCTTTTCAATTTCAATCAATCAAAGAATTTAAAAGTTGTGGCCTCTCATCTTATCCATCAATTATAAAGAATATTTTAATTAATATTTTAATTATTAATTTGAAATAAATATTTAGAAATAGAGCTTAATTTGTCTAAATTGCTAATTGTAGTAAGATTTGAATTGCCAATCTACAATTGACAATAGGATAGTAAAAATTTAAAATATTCTCATTTATTGCCAAATTTCAAGTCAAACCACAAGCCAAACTTCACATCAAATTAAGTATAATTTTGTCAAAGTTTGGCCTATTGGACTAAGCTATGAGTCATGATCTAAATTTGACTTCCAAGCTTTTATCTTCTAATGCCATCTTTTACACCAACAACCTCAAGTTTTTATTGTTATTTTGGTATATTGAAGAAGGTCAAGTCAACTAAAAACCAACCAATTCAATTCTTTCTCTTATTGCTCTTGGTATAATTAAGGCACGCAACAAATTATCCAATTTAAGTACATTATTCTACTCATCTTCTAAAATATCTTAATGGATTGGAACATTGTTCAATCAAGAAGATATTCCAATATAAAATGAAAGAAGATATTCCATTTGATAACATAAATATTCTTGTATTTATAAGTGTGATAAACCTCAATCTTGTGGTATCTATAGAATCCATCTAAAAATAATTATATTATATTTTACAATCTTATTAATTATATTTTCATAAAAATAAAATTAAAAAAAAGTATATAGATCTTGTCAAGTGGATGTACAAAGTCATCAAAATTACATACAAATTTTGAACATATATTGGTATACAAACAAGCAAAAATATCTATAGAAAGAAAAAAAAAGAAAAAAAAAGAAAAAGAAAAAAATTGTATCTTAGACTTTTGACTATGTTGTAGTTGAATTCTATTTTTTTGTTTATTAATACAAATTTAGTATTTCTATTATTTATAAATTAAACACTGTCAATTCACTTAATCATATCATATTTTAGCATCTTTGAACCAAGATTAGTATAAATAAATTTTATAATAAAAATAAATTTTTTTGTTACTAACTTTAATGACTATTAATGGTTCCATTGTTAAATCTTGATAAATTCATTGTTGTTTAGATGGATTTTATTTTATTTTATTTATATTCTAATATAGTAATATTAATAACATTATGGCATAATTTTAAAAACATCTTTTTGACAATTGTTTGGCTTAATAGTAGTTTAAATCCAACATATCCATCAATCACAAAATAATTATTACAATAATAATTAAAAAGTCTTAAAAAGATAAAAAAAAGCTTTTATGACTATTATTTTAAATATTAAAAATAAAATTGAGATTTTATTAATAAATATGTATGTGTATGTGAGTATATGTGTGTAAATGTATATGTAATAGTTGACCAATTCTAACATACTTTTAAATAAATAAATAAATAAGTAATTAAAAAAAATTAATGTATTTAAAAAAATAATGGCATGAAAGAAAAACCTTTGTTGTTTGATATCTTTATATAATGATCATATTTAAACATAATAAAATAAAAACTTATCATATAGTAGAAAGAATTATGGTATATTAATGAATACAATGTAGGTGAAAATATAGACTTTTTCATGTCAATCTAATAAAGGATTGTACCCAAAGAAAAAGTTGGACAAAGATTGATTCTTTTGCAATAAACTAACTTGCAACCATAAACCAAAACAACATGTGATAGTATAGGATCAACTTGTTTGGTATATAAAAAGAAAAAATCACACATTCACATAGCCCCTTTTGATGTCTTTTTAGGTTTTTTTTGTTCTTACACTTATCCCCATTGTTAATTGATTTTGCTTTAGATATTTTTTCTAATGTGGGGGCCAAATATGCCTTTAACTCAAGTTAGTTTGTGAACCACCAATGTGAATTGACAATTCACTAAAAAGTGTTCCCATAGGAATGATGCAATTTCACTCTCAAGGTAATAGTTTGACAAGTGATTAATTTGTATTTGATTGGATTCTCACATATAATTAACATTGTAATCATTGATTTGAATTAAATAATAAGAAATTGAGCCCATTTTATTCAAATTATTAGTTGCAATAAGATTAGAATTACCCTTCCGCAATTAACAACAAGATAATAAAATTTTTAACTTATTTTCATTAATTGCCAAAACTAAACTCAATTTTACCCAATTTTTGTTTGTCGCGCCAAGCCCTGCCTTCGAAAAAACGAACCCGAAATAGCTTCCCGGCAGTTAGAGGAGGACCCTGGATATTACGGAGGCTGCCTCACTGGATAATACGGGGTATGCTCAAACGAATTACTTTTCCGTCGGTAACCGGCGCCCTGGTGTCACGGAACCGAAACGTCGACTTGGACGTTACCCGTGAAGGTGCTCTGAATGAGAGCAACGCATTGGAAGTCCAGGACGCAAAAGCGTAACCGACATGCCAGGCCTGCAGTAGTCGGTGGCTGCTCCCCGATTTTGCTCCCACCGCGTAATTTCCGAGGGGGGCAATACCCAACCCAAGTGACGGTGGCGGCTCAGGTGAGCTTTGCCGTGTATGCAGCGTGCAAGGACGGCGCAGATCATATATATATATATATATATATAAATTAAGAATTTTAAAATATTTAAAGTTCGTTATCAATTACCAATGAAGTGATTTTGTATTATACATTTCCTAACCAAATTGGTTTTTAATTGTAATTTTTTATTATGTTTTTTGTAATAAATAAACACTTCAACTCAAATCACTGTATATTTTTGTATGTGACTAAATAGAAATTATTTGTCTCCACCTAATATTTACAAAGTCTTCTTTTTGTTATTACTTTCAATTGACCCCATTTATATACTCTTACAAGCGCCTGTAACCGCCCTCAGCCCGTCCCAGCACCGATTGACGCGGCAGACTTTTGGGCCGTCGACTTCCAGGAAAGGAGTTGCAGACCATATAAAATCCCAGGCATTGTTGCAATCCTATGCCAGTATTAATCAGTTATCGCAATTCAGACTCTCTGCAGACCGTCCTATAGCTTGGTGTTTGACACGATCAATGTGCATTAGAGTGAATGTGCTAATGAGCATAGACGCAGAGCAGACGTAGACGCAGTGCAGACGCAGACGGAGTGTAGACACATTCTGTCAACTGGAGGCCACCCCACCTGGGATTTAGGAGTTCGACAAGACAACATCAAGCAGGCGATCGGTCAACCTTATTAGTCAGGTCAGTATCTGCGTTTCCTGTATCGTCTAATTTTAGTTAGCTCTACGTCAACCTTGTTTTCTCGACTGGTAGTCAGTACCAAACTTGATCGTCCATGACTTCGAGGTCCCTTTATTGATGTAGCTTGTTTGGATTGTGAATTGGAGATTGTGTACAGTGTCTTGCTTGTGCATGAGCTGATCACAAGAACCTTGAATTTATTTTACATTTTGAGCGATTGCAGGTGAAACAGACAGCTGAGTAAACTAGAATCGAAGAAATCAAAATCTTCTGTAGATTCAACGTCATCGAGTAGTGTTCAAAACTTTCTCCAAGCCACAACCTCAAGCCTTGACGGTGCATGCGGTGTGGAAAATTGAAGTAGATCAATTTCTCGAGATTCGCCGACATCAATCGTAGCTGAAGGAACTTCTGTACAGCTGTATTATTGAGGTAATTGTACAACAATGGATTTGTATCATCAATTCCGATCAGAGAGTTCGACGCCGATGGCAAGTCGGACTGATCCCACAAATGCGGATCGTGGATTACGAGTGTGCATTATAATTATTCGCGCTGTTAGACTTTTCCGAAGGGGAGCTCGTATACGACCCAGTGCAAAGGATGGTTACGGAGTGTCTGCTGATACCCTAATGCAGCTACTGCAAGAGCGTCAATTGCAAGACCTGGACAACTTAGGCGGAGTTTTAGGTCTAGCTCGCAAATTGAACACAAATACGGAGTATGGGCTCGACGAAACAGAGGAACAAATGCATTCGAGGCGAGAAGCGTACGGTGCCAACACCTATCCGAAAAAGGTAACGAAAGGATTTTGGTCTTTCGTTTGGGATGCTTGCAAGGACACGACACTCAACATTCTCATGGCGTGCGCGGTGGTCTCATTAGCTACCGGAATGTGGACCGAGGGAGTTCAGAAAGGGTGGTATGAAGGAACTAGCATAGGATGCGCAGTGCTTCTTGTGATTATTGTCACAGCAGTCAGCGACTACAAGCAGGGTCTAAATTTCCAGAATTTGAACGACGAGAAGGAGAACATTCAATTGGAGGTTCTTAGAGCTGGTCGTCGACAACCAGTCTCCATTTTTGATCTTGTAGTCGGCGACATTGTACCATTATCGATAGGAGGCCAGGTTCCAGCAGATGGGGTCCTGGTGGAGGGTCATTCGTTAGCAATCGACGAATCAACCATGACGGGCGAGAGTTTGCCCGTGAAGAAAGATAAGTCGAAGCCGTTTCTCTTGTCCGGGTGTAAAGTTCAAGACGGCCAGGGGACGATGATGGTAACGGGAGTCGGACTCAACACCGAGTGGGGGCAAGTTATGGCCTCAATTAGCGTGGACAATGACGAACAGACCCCGCTTCAGGTTCGTTTGAACAGCACTGCTACACTTATTGGGGTAGTTGGACTGCTCGTCTCGGCTGTGGTGTTGATCATCTTGATTATTCGGTACTTCGCAATCACGTTTAAGAATGCCACCGGAAAGGACAGAAGAGCAATGCAGATCGTCAAAGACATGGTACATATTTTCTCGATCGCAGTGACAATTGTAGTAGTGGCTGTTCCCGAGGGCTTGCCATTGGCGGTCACGCTCACATTGGCGTATTCCATGCGGAAGATGATGGCTGACAAGTCCTTGGTTCGTGTTTTGGCCGCTTGTGAGACCATGGGATCTGCAACCACGATTTGTAGTGATAAGACAGGGACACTCACCACGAACATGATGACCGTTACCAGAGTTTGGTTGGCAGGCAAGATGAAAGAAGAGGATTCATTAGGAAATTCCGAATCTCTCCCAAGTGCGTTGCGAGATACACTCGTGAAATCAATATGTCTGAACAGCAATGGTAACGTGTCGTCCCCGAAGGAAGGCGAGAAGCCAATTGTAACCGGGAGCCCCACCGAGGCAGCCATTCTATCTTGGGGAATCAAACTTGGATTGAATTTTAGAGCAGTAAGGCACGAGAACGAGATCCTGCATGTGGAAACTTTCAATTCCGAGAAGAAACGGGCAGGTGTTGTATATAAATCTAGCGATGGTGAAGTGGAACTCCACTGGAAGGGAGCAGCTGAAATAATTCTAGGCTTATGCACACATTGGGTGGACGCGGACGGTGAATGTCGTCCTATGACCTTCGACAAGCGCAATGAATTTGGTACTATCATTGAGGGAATGGCAGCGCAGGCACTGCGCTGTATCGCATTTGCTTATCGATCTATTGAAGAGTCCGAAATTCCTCAGAGCGAAGATGCTCGGTCGGAATGGAAGGCTCCAGACCAGAGTCTAGTACTCATGGCCGTCGCTGGAATAAAGGACCCTTGCAGACCCGGAGTGCGGGATGCTGTGAAGAAATGCCAAAGAGCTGGCGTGAAGGTTCGCATGGTGACAGGTGACAATATCTACACCGCGAAAGCCATAGCTGCAGAATGTGGCATTCTAACGGAGGGGGCGATTGTGGTGGAGGGCAAAGATTTTCGCAACTGGAGTGAAGACAGGCTGAACAGCAGTGACTTGGATAATCTGGCGGTGATGGCGAGGTCTTCGCCGTTGGACAAACTTAAACTCGTGAAAGCGCTCAAGGAGAGAAAAGGACATGTTGTAGCCGTGACTGGTGACGGGACAAACGACGCACCTGCGCTCAAAGAAGCTGACATTGGCCTGTCAATGGGTATTGCTGGCACGGAAGTTGCAAAGGAGAGCTCCGACATCATCATTCTAGACGACAATTTCACGTCTGTGGTGAACGTGGTACGCTGGGGTCGCTCAGTATACGCCAACATCCAGAAATTCATACAGTTCCAATTGACGGTAAATGTCGTGGCTCTCACAATCAACTTCGTAGCAGCCGTAAGCTCCGGCGAAGTGCCCCTCACGGCAGTACAACTTCTGTGGGTCAATCTTATTATGGACACAATGGGAGCACTTGCTCTCGCCACAGAACCTCCAACCGACGCCCTCATGGACAAGACGCCAATTGGGCGCACGGAGCCTCTCATCACCAACATCATGTGGAGGAACATCTTCGGACAAGCTCTATACCAAATCGCCATCCTCCTCACCATCACTTACCGCGGAATTCAACTCTTTGGGCTAAAGGGAACACACGAGGAGCAGGTCTTGGAGAGAAACACCATCATCTTTAACACCTTCGTGTTCTGTCAGCTCTTTAACGAGATCAACGCGCGACGACCGGAGTCTTTCAACGTCTTTCAAGGTATACACAAAAACTATTTGTTTGTGGCTATCATTGGCATCACCATCTTCTTCCAGGTTATTATAGTTACATTTCTAAACAATTTTGCGGACACGACTATGCTCGCCATCAAGTGGTGGGGTGTGAGTATCGCCTTGGGCTTTGTAGCCTTGCCCTTGGCAGTGTTGATTAAGTGTCTTCCTGTCCCGAAGAAGCCACTCTTGGAGATTTCGTGCTTCCCCCCCAGTGGCTGCTTCAAGTTGAGGCGAATTCAACCTACTTACCTCACCAGTGAAGACATTACGAGGTCGTCAAGGATGGGGAGCAGTCGGCGAACGCTGGAAACATCAGCAAGGTCAATTGCTGAGGGTAGAGATAATTTAGGATCCAGAAGAATCAATGTGGTCACAAGTTAAATCTATTGAAATGAACTGGTGGCACATTCCTTAGGGAGAGAAGAACATTCATTAAGATTCTTTACAAAACATTCTTTATGAATAACATTCGTTTCGCACATTGGTGCATGGTCCCCAAACAGTTTCCATGTTGTGATGTTAAAGTCGGGCTATGGCAGACTATTCTTGTTGAAAAATGCCAGCTCAATTTGGCAAGTCCAAAGATAAGAATACCAGATAAGCTTTGGTAATTGGGATTTGCTCTGAACCCACATTTCAGGTCAATGTTGGGCAATCAAAACCCACATAAAGTGGTTGAACTGCTATCATTCCCAACACTGGAATTGTTGTAGGCTTTTACAAACTTCCTTGCAGACTCTGGAAGTTGCAGCAGTGTTCATGGAAACTTCACAATGTCTGGTGGATACCCCTAGCACTTTCAGTCAAATTAAATACCCAAGGAATAGAAAGAAATTACAAAAAGTAAAAATAAGAATATAATAAACATACTCAAATGACTTGTTGATTATTATCTTTGTTGCTGATGTCATTGCAATTCGTTTTTGTTTGCCTTACCTTATGTTTTGTGTCACAGCAAGACATAATGCAATAAATGCATTGGATAGAGAGACAACTCTGCTTTGTAGATAGATGGTGAAATATGATGATTAAGTAAGTCTGTACATATTGAGCATAGAGGAATAGGTATGTAGCCAGTATCTGGTATTGGATGAACAGAAAACCCAAATGGCTATCCCTACCATAACATTTCAATATATTTTTTTTGCCTAGTTGTGCAATTTTTTTTATTTTTATTTTTTATAGTATGTGTGTGTTTTTTTTTAATAGCCCAACAATTGATTGCCTCTCATTGAGCTGCCTACACAATTTGAGGCAACTTATTGGTATCTATTCTTATTGACATGCATGGATGATAAGCAGATGAAATAAAAATGTCAAAGTGCAAGTAGGATATATGTTTTTTGAAATTAATAGATATCTAATGTCACTATATATATCCAATATGGTTGGATATTTATAATTTCTTGTATAAATTTGATATCTAATAAGAAATATTTTTATATTTATAAATTTGATTAAAAAGCTTAATGATTCATTCATAAGATTTAAATGAGAAGCCTTATTAGCAATTTATATAGTAAATAAGAGAAAAAATTAATTATTGGCATACAAAAATATTTAAGTTCAATAAGCCTAAATATGCACATATTGCAGATGCATAATTTAAGAGAGGAAATAGCTAGACATCACCCTTATATTAGTAGGATATCACCTTCCAATATGTGAAGTTCACACAACATATCCAAAAAAGAGTTGTCCAAATAAATAATAATCACCAAAGAAAATTCAATAATAAAACAAAGAAAATTCTTTGGTGATTATATATAATAAAACAAAGAAAATTATTACTATTATTATTGAATTTTCTTTGGTGATTATTTAATTTTTTTTTATTTAAAACAATTATCAAAAATCATTTTTTATACTTGTATTAAAAAAAAAAATTATTATAAAAAAATAGTAGTAATAATAATAGTAATAATTATAGAATTATAATAAATTAATTTTATTCTTTTATAATGTTTTTTTATAATATATTATTCTTTTAAAGAAATATTAAAGTATATAAGAAATTTGCTCATTTTTAATGTTTGTTATTAAATATTATATATTCAAGTATAAATTAATTTTAAGATTTAACTTAACTTAGAATAAATGCAATGCAATAGCAAATAAACATATGAGATTTGAATTTGAAAGTTTTAAAAAAAAGTTAATGGTAGAGTTTTTTTAAGCATTTTTTAGTCATTTAATTATATTTGAACCAATTACTCTTAATAAAATTTTAAATAAAAATAAAATATATATCTAAAGGTTTAATAAAAATATTAATTATAGTTATTTAAAAATATATAAATTAGATTTATAATATTAATATTTATGAATTCTTAAATAAGATGCAATCTTCAATTTAATATACTTTGATTTAAAATATGTTAGATTTCTTATTAGAAGGATATTTTCTATTAAGTATTATATTATAATATGAATAGTTGACAACTTGTAGTTGTATACTTTAGATGGTAGTCAACACATAGTTGAATAGCCTACCAAGCCGTCATATGGCTTACCAAACAATCGTGCCCATATGATAATAATTAGGTTAATTGTTAATTTATTTATATTAAGAAATCTAAATTGTTAGATTATAAACTTGAATTATATAAAGACTTAGAAGCTAGGCTTATTTGAAGCTTTAGTTTTTTTAACCTTTGTTAATTGGATAGTGAGTTTATTTATATTTACTTTATTTAAACTTTTATCCTATTTCAATATATTCTCTATATTTTTTAATATTTCTTTTAGAATGTAAAATATTAAAATTATCACAAAATTTATTTACAAACTAAAAATATTCTACAGGATTTTTATAAGTAATCTTCTTAATTATATATATAAATATAAATATATATATATATATAAAAAGTATTTAGATTTTTTTTATTAATAGATAAAACTATAATGGCTTATTATTTTTTCAATGTCTATAAAATAAAATTAATTGTTGATTTAAAGATCCATCATATTATTGATTTTTTAAATTTATATTTGTAACCTTAAAAATAATATAATTTAAGCTATCATTATATAAAATTTTAACAAATATTAGATTTGCTCAAATAAAATAGATTTTTATTTTTAAATTAATAAAGAATAATTTTTAGCTATATAATTTTTTTTTAAATTATAAAAAAGCTTATATCTTTTTTATTTTTTATTTTATAAGTAAAGATATCAATAATATAATAATATTTTTTATTATTAATAAGATATTAATATCAAGTGATGTTGACTAAAAATAATTATCTTTATTAATTAATTAGAATTATTTAATTAATAAATTATTTTAAATATATAATTATAAATTTTTTATTCTAATAACATTTTTTATATATCTATATTAGAATAATAAAATATTATTAATATTTTATTATTAATTTTATTTTTAAATTTAAAAATAATTAATTTTTTAAATATAAATTATTATAAAAAATAAAAAATCAATCCACCTAAATCTTAAATTGATTCATTTTTAATTAAACATACAAACAACTATTTATCATTTTTATTATTTGGCATTCTCAAAAACTTTTCTTCTTGCCATACCTCTCTTATTAATTCTTCTTTACAATTCACCTCTAATGCCTCTCCAACTTTTCTCTAATGTAAAATAGTCTTTTTCTTGCATGTTTCTACTTTTGCAATTGATCTTTCACACTCAAATTCCATGCTCTTCTTCTAAGCTACTCCATTATAACCCTTTCCAAGAGTTCTATTTTCTATTCTTTTCATCCCCTTGCAAAATCAATATATCATTGAATGTAAAATTGAGGGATTGATAAAGGAGTGCAAATCCTAGGTAATGCAAGAATGGAGCATAATAGAGACAGGTGGATAGATTTAAATTATATGTAGATCAATTTAATATTTTCTTTATTAAATTATATTTTTAATTGATTTTAATATGTGATTTTGTTAAGATCTTATTATCTATATATTATATGTAAAAATTGACAAGATTAAAATTTTATTAAGATCTAAAATATAATAGAAGTTTTAATTAGTTTTTTATATAATATTTTTTAAGTAGTAAAGTATTTTTTTAATAAATTATGCTTAAGAAGCCATTTTTAAGCTATATAATAATAATTTTATTTTATAAAAAGAAAAAAAATTATTTACTTTTAATTTTTTACTAATACTTGAATGTATTATCTTTTTAGAGTTTTATTTAAATTCACATCTTTAATAGTTTGATAAGACTAATATACATAATATTTAAGCTTGATCTTTTTTGATAAAGAATGAATTGTTCTTTTCTCTTGAAACTATTAAAGTGATTTAAAAGTTGTAGATTATCTTCTTTTAAATTAATAATTATTTTTCTAATATTATTTTATTTTTAATTCTTATTTTAGAAATTTTAAATTTCTTTTAATTATAATAGATTTAATAGAAATAAAAAATATTATACTATAATTAAAGAAAAAATTTGATGCTTACCATATATCAACTTTTTCTATCACATCCACCAATATCAAGAGTGATTAGTTAGAAAGACACATAGATAATAGGAATTTCTTTAATAATTAGATCACCTCAAGTAATTCATGTAATTACAATTGCACCAACTAGGAAATCAAGAGTTGCTCTTTTAGAAAAATTTAATGGTACTATATCCAAGTATCAAGGATTTATCAACCAAGTAAATTATTTTTTAAACTTGAATTTCTTAGTTATTTAATCCAAACATCTTAGGTCAAATTTATTGAAACTTTATTTAATAGATCTTCTCTTTTTTTATTGTTATTAAATTTTTTAAAAAAAGATTCTATATTTAATAATTTAGATATACTTTTAGCAAAATTTTATTTTATATATAGTAAATATAATATAATTTATATATCAATTAATAAAATCTAAATTTTACAAGAAAAAAAATCAATTTGTGTCAATATACATATTGCAATTTTAACAATTAGTAATTAATATCAAGTAAAAAATATTTTATTTATTAGTCAATTTATATATATATATATATATATATATATATATATATATATATATATATATATATATATATATATATATATATATATAATTTAACTTCTTTGATCTTCAAACTTTGAATTAAGTAATTAATTTTTTTATCAAATGTGACAATTAAATTTTTAATTTTTAATTAAAAAAATTATATAATAGCACCTTGGCACTTTTACATTACTCTTACAAATATTTTAACTAATTAAGAAATATGATTAGATATAAAAAAATATACAAATTGATATTATCTACCTTAAAACTTTGATAATACAAGAAGAACTTGATACCAACAAGAAAGATTATGCCTACATTATAGAGAATTAAAACATATTATTCAATATTATCTTAAAAAATGTAAAATTTTAAAATAATAAATATTATTTTAAAAAAAATATAATATATTGAATAACAAGTTTAATTAATAATACTACAAATTGTATGGCTAGATTCTTATATTACATCATCTTATGAAAGTCATGTTTTATCTTAATTTTTTTGTTTGTTTTCAATACAAGTTTGTTTAAGATCTAAAAATCCTAAAGTTTTTACTTTTATCTTGTTAAATTCAAGTATCTTTGTTTTTTTTTAAATAAAAAAATTATTAAATATTATAAAATATTATTAGTATAAAAAGTCAAATCTATTATTTAAAAAATTATAAATTAATAACTATTATCTTCTAGTGATATCATTAGAGGTGGCAACAATGTTGTGTTAAAATAAAAATATTAGATGAAAAAGACGGTGAAGATCAAAACATATAGATAGAATTTAAGTAAAAATTTAATGGATAATTTTTTATAAATTTATAGATAATAGATTAAGTATAATTACAAATTTAATGTTATATGCTATATTTTTATTAAAAAGGCTTGTATTCCTTTATAGAGACATAAATGGGTCAAATAAGGTGGAATAGATAAAAATCTAATACAATTACTTCTAAGACAAGATTAAGTATAGGCTTTTGCAAAATTTATCAAAAAATATTTAAATTGCTATCCAAGTGAGGATCATTTGTGAAACAAGGTCTCAATTATATCTTAGATTGATATATGATTTTTATTCCAAGGCATAAAAATAAACACTTATTATTTCTTTAGGATATGATTAGGGATTTTTAAAAATTCTTTAAGATTTTTTAATAATCTTTTAAAACTTGCTTAGGATTTACTTGGGATTTGATAGAATTTTTTTAAGATATATTTAAAATTTATTTAGAATTTATTTAGAATTTATTTAGAATTTATTTAGGATTTTTATTAAAAAAATTATATTTTTTATAAAATATATTTAAGATTTGCTTAAGATTCTTTAGGATTTGTATAGAATTTATAATTTAATAGAATTTAAGATTTAAGATTTGACAAGGTTTAGGTTTTAGAATTGATAGGATGTAGATTTTAAGAATCATAAGATATAAAGTTTAAAGCTGATAAGATCTAAGATATAAAATTTAAGATTATTTAGATTTAAGATTTATAGGAGAATTAAAATTGTTGAAAAAGATATTTTTAAACACCTTATTATTTTTTATTATAAGAAAATTGTAAGTTATAGATGATTTTTTCTACAATTTGATGTCTATTGGATTTTTAAGCTATATTTCATATAACTTGATAATGGTTTGAATAAGTTGAATTAATTTAGTTTAAATTGATTCTAAATGAACCAATTTAATTGATTTAATATATTTATTGAATTTTCTTAGAATTAATTGGAAATAATTTTATTATTTAATATATTATTATAATAATAAAATTATTTTTTATACACATACAATTTATAATTTATGAACAAGTTTATATAAACTTGCTCACACCATTGCATATTTGCATACTTTTCTTGCTTGGGACTTATATTATAGAATAAAAAATTTGTCATTACAATATTATAGAACATGCAATAGAATCATCATTGCCATCTTGTGAATTTGAGCAATGTATGAATAATAATGTAATATTATTGTATTATAATACAATTATTAGATAAAAAGATGGATAAAGACCAATATATATATATATATAAAAGGACTTAATTGAAATATTAGTAGATTTTTTTAAAAAAAAATTATAGCTAATATATTGGAGGTAATAAAATATTTAATATTTTTTTACTAATATTTTTATAAAAAATCTTCTATTTACTTTGTAGGACCATAAATAAGACAAGATATAATAGAGTGGATATAAAATCAATAAAACAATATATAAGTTAAAATTGAAAGTAATTTTTATTATAAAAAATTACCATATAAAAGTTTAAATTGATATCCAAGGAGAATTATTTGTGGGACAAGATCAAAATCAAACCTTGAGATACAAAAACAGACTCTTATAATAAAAGTGAGGTTCTTTTAGAGATTTAAAAGTATCATTTGAGAAGAGACTTGAAGAAAATTCTAATGGTGTTAGTAATAGAAGATTCTAGATTGGATTGACTTTGTAAGAGCTAATCAAAGTTAGAAATTAGTTTCACAATATTATTTTGAGTAATAAAATCAAGATCTTTAATTTCAGCTATATCTTGAACCTTATACTAGATGTACAATTGATTATTTATAAGCCATTGAATATATTTGCATTGAGTGCATGTCTTAAATCTTAATTTAGTTTTTTAATTAGATTAAAAGTTATTGAAATTCAAGTGCAATAGGATACCAGTAGTTGGTAGTTTGAGGATTAGTAAGGATATTAGCTTTTTGTGAAGATCTACAAGCTAGATTGAGCTAAAAATTAGTAGATTAATAAACAATTTAAATGACAAGATTCATGCTAAGTTTGTTTATAAATTAATAATGGAATGAGGAGATTTTGCTGTTAGAAGTTCAACATTAAAATTAAAGAATGAGGTTGTTTAATATCTAAGTGGTATTTTAGTTATTGTTTAAAATTTATAAGTTGGATCTTTTTTATAAATTATAAATTTATTTAAAGCTAACATATTTAGCAATATGAAAAATTTAAAGGTGAATCAATAATTCAATCAAGAGTTATAGTTTATTAAAGTTGTTGCTTGAAATTTAGGATTTATTTATAATTTGCTTTAGATTTGATAGAATTTGATAGGATTTATTTAGGATTTATTTAGAACTTTTTTAGAATTTACTTAGGATTTTTTATAGTTTTTTGAAGATTTATTTAAAATTTTTAGGCTTTAAATAAATTTCTTTCAAAACTAAACGCTTAGTATATTTTCAAGCTATAATTTATATGACATGATAATATAATTAAATTATGAAATATAAGTAGAAGATAAATTAGAACAACCTAAAATATAGAAAAGAATTAGATGTAACAAAAATAAAGTTAATTCATGTATGTTGAAATATTAAGATCAAAATGTGTGCTAATTATTTGTATATATGGAAAATGATTTGTATAGATAATGAAAATCTAAAGACAAATTTTTTAGAATTGGATCATAAAAACCATACAAGATCTTGTCCTTGCATCCATGTGTTTTATTTGCAAAGTTTAATTTGTATTCTTTATGTTGCATTAGATCTATAATTATATTTAATATTTAATGCAGTTGTCTCACAATTGAGGCTTTACATAAATTAATTTTATTAAATTTCTAATAATCGTTAAATAACTTATTAATAAATCAATCTCAAAAATCAATAAACTATTCTAATACTTTAGATATATAAAAAAATTATTTCTTGGAAATATATTATTGGTGAATAAGCATTTAGTATACCTTGAAATCCTCTTGTGTTACAATCTAGAAAAAAATAGAATTATTAGTTTTCTTAATTTAGAAAAAATAAATATTAAATTATCAAACAAAGATATTTTCTAAAATAATATATAATATATAGACCTTCTTTTGGATTCTTCTATGTAATAAAATAAGAATTAAAAAAAACTACAAGTTACATTTTTAAAACTATTATTATAGATATGTGACTCTAAGCACAATTAATAAAATTAATAAAAATAAGATAGTAAATAAGAGAGATATAATAAATTATATAGAGCATAATCCAATACAAGGTTGAACTAGCTTACATAGTCTTCTTTTTTAGCTTAATTTCGGAATTTTTAAATAAGTCAATATTTGAATTGATATATTTTTGTAAGTATTTAGCAATTAAAAGTATCAATTTATAATATAAAATATTATTAATTAAATAACTTAAAACCTATAAATTATATATATATAATTTTTTAATTTGATTAATATTACTATTATTAAATTTAAATTTATTTTTAGATTAGTTGAATGGGATCTTATTAAATATTAAATAATATAAATTTTAATAGTGAGCTTGAACAGAAAGTTGCTATTAGGAAGAGAGTTGCTATTAGTAGGAGTTATTAGTAGAGTTGCTATTATTTAGAATATATTTACTTTCCAATATGCTAGCAAGACCTCATGGCAAAATCTTTATTATGCTTTTGAAAATGTATCAAAACCTTTGTATAGAAGAATTGTTGTTTGAATATATATAAAGTGTTAGGTACTAAAAAAATCTTTGAGGAATGGTGCCAACTAATTTATTATCATTCATAATAGAGGTGATGGTTTGGCATAATATTTAATTGGTTTAAGATTAGAATATACTTCAAAGTTATTGCCACTATAAAAATAATAGTTGTTTAAATAAAATTCACTCTAAATACTAATTATTATATATGTATTATCATATCTTAAAATTCAACTATTAGAAGCTTATTCAATATTATTTAATTTTTATTGGATTTTTAAATTAATAGTTTGTATTGATGTGAATTAAAAGTGACTCAGTAGCAATTTTAACATTCAATGAAAATTTGAATCAATTGGTTAGTTCTAGATTAATAAGATTTTTTCTTACATATAATCAATTATTAATAATCTTATTAATTAATAATATAATATTTATTCCAACATATTTATGGACTTGGAAAGTAAGAAGGAAGATTTGGTAGAGCCAAAGATAAATGTAGATTCATTAGTTTTGTTTGCATGTAGAGCTAAAGTAGCATTCAGCATGTTTAAGGTCAAGAGATTGGTCAAAATCAAATGCTTTTATTAATTTTATTTCTTAGATAAATCAACTAAGTAAATTTATTTAAATTATTTATTAGATTTTCAAACCATGGTTATTTTTAGTTTTAAAAATCTATTCTCTATTTATTTAATATCTATACTTTGTAGTCTATTTTTACCTTAATAAACTTCAATTTGTGCTAGTTTATAAAATATTGTACAAACACCTTAATAAAAAAAAAGTCTTAACACACCTTTCTTAACTTAAGATCATTATATAAAAACCTTAACTCTTAATTTTTAATAATCAACTCTAATTTCTAAGAATTAATTATTAAAAAATCTTATATTTTTTATATAAAATAAAATAAAATAAAATAAAATAAATTTGATATAAAAAGAATTAAAATAAAAAATAAAAAAATAAAAAAATAGATTTAATATAAAAAGAGTTAGTATAAAAAGGTTTTAAAAAAAATTAAAAATAGTTAGTGTAAATAGAAAAGGTGGTTTATCACCCATATATTAAACATATGTTAAAAAGACAAGGTGGTTAAGCCACCTTAGATAGTTAAGGTAGTTAGAAATAAAATAGATTTATTAAGATCAAATAACAATAAAAGAAACTTATTATAGAATGATTATAAATAGTCATAATCTTATATTATAAAAAATATAAGAAGAATCATAATAATAATCACAATTAACATTCTATTATGTCTTTTTCTTTCTACTTTGTTTGTGCATAAAAAAATCTTAATTTTTAAGTCATAAAATGATTCAAAGAAGAATTCATAAAGACCTTTAGTTTCTTGACTTAAGATTGAAGAAGATTTGGAATTAAGACCATAGGAGAATAAACAAATAAACAACTATAAATTAAGATTCATCAAGTATAAGTTAAAGATCTACCTTAAGTATATTCCATTAATGGTCTACTTTGTCTTTGACAAAAACTTACTTGATAACAATAGAATGTTGTAAGATATAAAGAAGAGAGTGAAGAATCAAAATGACTTGAATAGGTTTAAAGTTTAAATTATAAAAACAATCAACTTTGACAGAGTAGTTGATCTCAATAGAATGTTCAACCTTGACAAAGTAATCAACATTGAATATTGAATTAAACTTTATCACCAACCTTAACTTTGGACATTCATATCAGCAAAAGATGATTATAAAAGATTATTGTTAATATAGAAATAGGTCCTATGCAAAAGAATAGAAGGAATATCCTATATTTTTTAGGATGTAAAAAATGAGATATTCATTTGGCAATCATATTGGAGATATGTCACTATCTCTAATGATCAAGTCCATAGACAAACAACTTCAAATTATTACCAAAATGAAATTCCTACAAGTATTGGTATATCCATTAAAGATGGATGATATTTTTAAATAGAATCTACGAAGTTTATTAAGAATATTAAAAACCATAAATAGAAATAATATAATATAATTTTATATTATACATCAAGGCATGAAAATTGAACAAAAAGATAAAAAAGAAAGAAAAATAAAATCTAGCTATAATCAAAAGAAAAATAAGAATAAGCTTAAAATTGAAAAAGGGTCTACATCAATGAATGATAAATGAAGGTCAACTCTAAAAAATAAGAAACTTCTTTCATATAAGAATTTTTGGAGCCATCTAGATTTGGTAAGTATAAAATCCAAAAAAAATAGATATATAGCAAAGTTAAAATAGATATTATAAATCAATAAAAAAAAAATCTATTTAAAATAATAATAATAATAATAAATAATAAATAATAAATATAAGACCACTTAAGTTGAATACTATATTATATAATGAGCCAAAAAGCTAAATTTTTTAGAAGTCTATTGAATAAGATTATATATATAATAATAATAATAATAAAAACAAAAAAAAGAGGAAGCAAAAAAAAAAAAAAAAAAAAAAAAAAAAAAAAAAAAAAAATTGATAGACAAAATATTAAAAGAAAAAAAAAATCATAATAGAAGAAGAGTTTTTATCTATAAGTCTTTAATAATAGAATAATATAAAAGATATAGGTTTTAGTAGTAAAAATTCAAGTATTAAAAATATAAGAAAAAAAAAAAAAAAAATCCCTCAATTACAAGGCAACTATTAGGTGAACTCACACCAATCTAATCACATCGAGCTATAAGTACAAGATTGAGTTTATTTCCAATCTTGCCTTTCATTTTATGTATACTATTATAAAAAAAGATATTAATTAACCTGTCACTTGTAATCAAACATACAAAAGCGAGATTACTTAAGTTTAAAAGCAAGAGTGATCCAGACATACATATTTATATATGAGAGTTTAATAATATTTTTTAAGCCAATAGAGAAATATCAAACGAGGATAAATTAGCTCTTTTTTTAATTATACTTAAGAAGTGAGCACTTTAGTGATATGCTTGATATCCTATTAGATACTTTATCACTTGGAAGGAGCTTCAAGATGTAGAAATCAAATATTTAATATTTGATTTAGAAAAAAGAAGAGTGATGGAGAAATCATTGATAATCTTTTACATCTTAAACAAAAGAAGAGTGAAGACATTGAAGAGTTTTTTGAATGAGTAATACAAGCAGCTAATAAACTTATTCTTCAATTTTATGACTTATTTAAAAAGATATGATTTTTAAATGGATTAAGAAGAAAAGTAGGCAAATACGTAGCATTATTAGTAGCCAATATACTAGAGGAAGTTTTATAGTCAATAAGAAAGGTAGAATTAAATATACCTAGGAAAAAAAAATCCTATAATTCAGATTTTGAAGACTAGAATGATGATTTAGATGATGAAGAAAGGAAGAATGTGAAGAAAAGGATAAAAAAGACAACTAAAAGAGATCTTAAAAAACTAAATGAAGAAATAGCTCAACTAATAGTTGGATCTAAGAAATTTAATACTGGAATAATTTGCTATAAGTACAACAATGAAGGACATTTTTCTTCAAAATGTTATTTAAAATTTTGCACCAATTGTAATATCTATATTCATCAAACTAACAAATGTACATACAACTAATGGTACTGAGATAGAGATTTAGGATTAAATCAAGTACAGCCACAAATAAATAACATATGAAGAAAAAAACTATTTAGAAAAAATCTACCTATGAATCAAAATAGGAATCAAAGATCTTCAAATCATCAATATTATCTGAGAGAGAAACCTCCAAAAAATATTAATTATAGAAAAAAAGACATATATCTTTATAGAGAAGGGCATAGATCAAATTATTATGAAGATAGGCTGAGGCCAAGGTATAAAGAAAGATATGAAAGGGATAGATATGCAAACTCATCAAGAAGGAGTTATATAGATCAAGCACATGGAGGAAGTAATTCCAAATATTATTATTGCTATTAAAATGGTCAAAGAAGTATAAGGATAAGAAAAGCCTATTGTAGCAGCAAATATAATAATGTTAAAAGTTTGTGTGATGATTGAGACTTAAAAAAAAAAAAATATAGTTGAGGATGAAGAATTAAGTAGTGAAAGTAGTAATGAAGAAAAAATAAAGACAAGACAAAGAACAACATGAGATGATTGATTTGGAAGAATTATGAAAAAAAGCTTCTCAAGAATGAGAAGATGAAAGAATGATACATCAAAATGTGACTAAAGAAGTAAAACATCTATAAGAAGAATTTAGAAAAGTTCTAATATTGGAAGCAAGAACATCAGATATGGATGATAGAAATAAAAGATCAAAGAAGATCAAAAGAAAGAAAAATAAAGAAGACAATTGAATGATAGGAAATAAAAAAATTGAAAAGATTGTAGGACATGTATTGTGGCAAATAAAAGCAAATATTACAATAGGCCAATTATTAGAGTTAGCTCTATACTACAAAAAAAAAGTTATAGAAGCATTTTTTTCCAAAATATATAGTAGAATTAAGCATACTTGAATCTTATAATATAAAAAAATAAAATTATGATATAAAAATGCTTATTATTATTATCAAAGTCAAAAATAACAATATATAAAATATATTGTTAGATAAAGATTCTAAAATAAATATCATCATAAGCAACTTGTATAAAAAGTTAGATTATAATTGAATTAAATCAACATCTTTTACAATCAAAATAACTAATCAATAAAAAATAACATAAATAGAAATCATTTAAATTCTATAAATAGAAATAAAAAGGTTTATTTATAATATTATAATAAAAGTTATAAAAATAGAGCCAATATCCTATAGTTACTCTATATTACTAAAATGACCATGGCTTAAGCAAACAAAATTTAAACAAAATTAGGCTCATTGTAATTAAACCATTTTTTAAAAAAATAGGAAAAAAAAGATTTGTACTTAAAAATATCTATGTCATCTACTGAAAAAAAAATCTATGCAATTAAAATATTATAACTAAGAGGAGGGATTGACCAATAAAGAAGAATAAGTAATATATTAAATAATATCTTTATTTCATCTCGTAACTGATATTGAATTAATGGGACTAAAAGAAATATTTAGTTATAATTGCAATATAGTTGAACCAATAGTATAAGATAATAAAGAACCTACAAAAAAATTAATAGCAAAAAAAAAAAAAATAAGAATCATCAAATAAGCTAAAAGGCAAGTTAATCAAATACTTTGAATATTTCTACAAAAATAAAGGAAGATACAATGGAATTAGATAAAACTCTAGCTATAGAAGCAATCAAAGGCAAAGCCATCACTAGTTGGACTATCACTAAAGTAAAACAAGTAAATGAAGTAAATTTAGGAATTAAAGATTAATCTAAAAAAATTAAAGTAGAAAAGTAAAATAATAAGAAATTTAAGAAGAAGCTAATAGAATCTCTACAAGAATATAAAGATATCTTTAGATAAAATTATAAAGAATTAAAAGATATATCAATATATATCTATGAACATCAAATTGAACTTCAATCAAATGCATAACCAATAAAACAAACAAAATATAGAATGAATGCAATTTATGTTGCCAAAGTCAAAAAAGAGATTGAAAAATTATTTAAAATAAGATTCATCTACCTTGTTGATCAAATAGAGTGGCTATCCCTAATAGTAATTGCACCTAAAAAAAATGACAAATTATATTGTTATGTTGTAATATGACTATAGGATGAAAGAACAAAAAAAAAAAATATTACAAAGAAGCTTGATTGAAGATTAAGTTATAAAATTACTTTAAAAAATATGGATAAAAAAATAGAAAGATAGTAATTTTTTTTAATATTAGTGCTATTTTTTTATAAAAAAGAATATTATTTATTTTATAGGACCATAAATAAGATAAAATAAGATAGATTAGCAAAAATACTACTATATACATCTTATAATCAAAATAAAATATAGTTTTTAGTAAAATTTATCTTAAAAAATTTTGGATTGATATATACAGAAGATTAATTATGAACCAAGGTTGAAACCAGATTCCAAGATATAAATCATGTGCCTACAACAAATAGGATTTTTTTATCAAAGATATAAGAATACAAAGTAAGAATCTTCAATTAAAACTAGGTTTCAAGAAAAAACCAATAAGAACTTGAATTATATAGATGAATATATAAACAACACTAAGAAAGGTGAGATAGAACTCTAAGAGATACATTGTCGAGATTGAAGAACTCTTCAGCCTCGACCCTTATATATACTCTTGTCTAGGATACTTCTTGAGTGGCTTCCATCAAACTAAGAAGCTTCTTGAGCAACTTCTACTAATTGAGAAGCTTCTTGAATTCCTTCTATTAACTAAGAAGCTTCTTGAGCTCCTTCCACTAACTAGAAAACTTTTCAATTAACTTTCACCAACTAAGAAGCTTTTCAATTGATTTTTATTAACTCAAGAAGCTTTTAGAATGTTCTAGAAGATTTTGTGAACTTCCAAAGTATATGTCCCTAATATCACCCCCTTTTCTAGTGACAAGTTTTAAGAGGAGCTTGGTTTTACTATATACATAAGAAATTGAGAATACGCTATACTAATGAAACTATATTTTCTATTCTCTGTTCTTGGACAATGAATTCTATTGATCTTTGAAGAAATTGCCTAAGGCCTTGAATTAGTATCTCCGTTGTTGAAATATCTCATCTAAGGATTTAATCTTCATTGCAACCTTCAAAACATCCTCCAAATAAGATCTCACCATTAAAAAAGTTCACCTTTCCGAGCTCAAGGAATATCACTAAAGCTCAAGCATTGAAATTGAGACTTGCTCTTAATGGCTCTAACCAAGGTTGTACTTTGCGCTGAAATATATTATTCTTACTTTGCTCAATTGAAAGTTGTCAAATTTGCATGGTTTATTTGAAGCTTGCATGGCAAATAAATCTTTTGAATCTTATTCTTTCAATGCTTGAAGGTTTGACTTGGTGACTAATTTGCTTCTATAATTCTATTCTATCTTGGAACAAATGACTATATAGTGATGAAGGCTTTAGTTTAACTCTTTCTCTCTTATGAGTATATCTTAAATCCAATTTTCACTAAAAAGTTATTATTTAATATATTTGGATTTGTAGAGACAGAGTTGATGAAATTCCTACATCTTTTGAGATGCATTGGCAAGATTTTTGGCTGATTCCCATATGCATTCATTAATATCATAGCTCCACCAATGAACAAGATATTCTAATTTATTCCACTTTTGCCGTAAATCAAGTATCTTTTCAATCTCATATTCTTTATAGTCTTCAATTTCAATACTAGACAACAATTGTTATATTCTTCTTAGAATATGTGACTCTCTATAAGGTTCTAAAAGAGAGATATAGAAAATTGGATGTACTTTCATAGAAGATGGTAATTCTAAGTGATATGTAATAAAATTAATTTACTTTTGGATAGAAAATAATCTTAATCTCTAATAATCCAACTTATTGCATAGCCACTTGGTCTTGATGTTCTATCAAAGAAGTCACATCTTATCTCTAATATTAAAAGCAAGCAGTTGATTTATGAATTTATTTGCAAATGTCTTATAAGTATCTTAAGCTACTTGTAATTGAAGCTTTAAGGTTGTTTGGTATTGCAATAGATGCTTTGTAAATCCTTCAGTCCTTAAATTGTTGTTCTTTGGTATATTCTACAAATCAAGCTTTAAATAATATCCATAGTTAGAATAAAACAGTATTTTCTAAGTTGAAGTATAAACAATATTAATTTATACAAACTCTGCTAGTAGTAGATACAAGATCCAATTGTCTTATTAATAGTTAATGCTGCATTGTAAATATTGCTCCAAAACTTGATTAACTTATTTTATTTGGCCATTAGTTTGAGGATGGAATATTAAAGAAAGTTTAATATCCACCTTCAATATTTTAAAAAGACATTTTCAAAACTTATATGAACTGGAGCCTTTGATCAAATACAATATCATCTAGTAGGTCATGATATTGATATTTATTATCAATAAAAAGCCTTGCTGTTTCTTCACTAAACGTAGTTTTTTTGTAAAGAATGAAATGAGTCATTTTTGTAAATCAATCAACTACTACAAAGATGTTGTCTAATAAATTGGATGGCAGTAGATCTATGATGAAATCCATTGAGATGGAAGACCATGATCATCTTGGAACAAGTAAAGGTTGTAAGAATCCATAAGAGCCATGTTGAGGATTTTTGGACCTTGAACAAATGTTGCAAGAGAACACAAAGTCCTTCACTGCCTTCTACATTTGAAGCTACTAAAAATCTCAAGAAATAAGTTCTAAGGTCTTATTAAATCTAAAATGACGTGTATTCTTCAAGTATATAGAAGATCTTCTTTAAATTTGAATTTATTAGTATTTTTTTTCTAACGACATTTGACATCAAAGGCCAAAGCATCATTAGTAGTTGCAACACGCATCTCATTGAAAAAATTAAAATCAATAGGCGCCAATGTAATAGCGGTGCAAAAATAAAATTACTCTAATTTCAACAAAGTTGTATATTATTGATCAAATGCTACGTCCTCTATCCTTAGTATAAGATATGATCTCTTCAATAGAGCATTAGACAATCATTATTACTTCCCAGGTTAATAAGTGATAATAAAGTTATATCATGATAGCAACATATTCTATCTAGCTTGGCAACAATTAAAAATCCGAGCTGACATAAAATATTCTAAATTCTTGTGATCTGTATATATAATCACAAGATGCATTGTTCCTTCAAGAAAATGATCCCATTCTTCAAAAGAATCTACAATAGCAAGAGACTCTTTATCATAGATTTTATAATTAATTTTGGTAGCAGAGAATTTTTTTAGAATAAAATGCAACAGGATGGAGTTTATCGTCCATATACATTTGTAAAAGTACAGCCACTAATACAAAAGTTGAAGCATTAGTCTCTATGTAGAATGCCTTTATAAAGTCTAGATGTACCAATATTAGAATTATAGTAAACGCTATGTTGAGGTCTTGGAATGCCTTCTCTACTTAAGGCCCCCATTTTAACTTGTCTTTATATGTCAATTGAATAAAAAGGGTGGGAACTTGAGAGTAATTTTTGATAAAGATCCAATAGAAATTAGCAAATCCAAAAAAACATTGTACGTCTCTTATAATCTTTGAAATGGTCCATTGCATAATCGCCTCTATCTTCTTAGGATCCATCATCAAACCCTTAGTAGATGTGATATATTCCAAAAATTCCATCTTAGGTTGATAAAATACACATTTCTCTGGTTTGACATACAAACCTATATTACGTAACTTTTATAATACTAATTTGACATGCCCCTTGTGTTCCTCCAGATTTTTCAAGTAGATCAAGATATCATCAAGATAGATCACTATAAACTTGTCCAAATATTTTTGAAAGATGTCATTTATTAAATATTGAAAGATAGCAGGTGTATTTGTTAGTCCAAAGGATATGATATTATATTCAAAATGTCCATACTTTATCCGAAATGCGATCTTTCATTCATATCTCTCTTCGATCCATATTAGGTTGTATGCTTCACAAAGATTTATCTTAGTATAGATCTTGACTTGATCGAATTGTTCCAAAAGTTCTGAGATTAATGGTAGTGAGTAACAATTCTTCATCGTTATCTTATTCAATCCTCAATAATTAATCCATATATGCAAAGAACCATCTTTCTTCTTCACAAAAAGTATACATGCACATGTTGGAGACTTTGAATGCTTGATAAAGTTCTTTATAAGATTTTTATCAATATAATCCTTCAATATCAAAAGCTCATTTTGAGAAAGACTGTAGATTGGGCCAAAAAGTGGTTGCATTCCTTCCTGAAGATCTATAGCACAATTGTATGGTTGATGCTCCTGAAATATATCAACATTCTTCTTTTGAAAAATATCTTGAAATTTGATGTATTACTTTGCAATACTTGTCGATGAAGTCATATCTTCTTTAATTGAAGTTGCATAAATAACAAATGATGTACCTTCTTTGGCCGATCTTATAAAAGCCCTTGCTCCAATAAATATAGATTTATCAATTCATGGCTTTTTACAAAAAAAATTTACAAAGATTTCTATAAAAAATGTTACTCTTCGCAAATTCTAATCTATAGATGGATTATGCTTTTTCAACCAAGACAATCTAAGAATAATAAGATTTGAAGAAGTCCTAATAACATTGAATATAATCTGGCTTCTATAATCTTTGAACGACACTTATATAAGCATGGTTTCATGGATGACATTACTAGACGATAAGAGTCGTCCATTTATTACATCTATATGAATAAGTTTGGATTTTTGTACTAGAGGAATTTTATAAAGTTTAGCAAATGTCTCATCTACAAAATAAGCAGATGCTTCTAAATCTAACAAAGCGATCATCTGAAGCTTCTAAGGGCCAAAATACAAAGAGATTGTAAAACAATGAGTAGGTTGAGCAAAAAGAGAGGAACTTGAATAGTTTTGTAATGTTGGATTATCCAATCGTACGGTTCCTATTATGGCTGAACATTATCATTTTCTTGAACAATTGCATTTGTGATTTTGGTAATATGTCAATTTTGTTTCTTTGAGCAATTGCCAACCTTGCAGCCTTCCTTGCCACAATACAAGTATAGACCTTCTTCCATTTGATGCTTCTTTTCTTATGGGCCCAAAGGTTTAAATCATATTACATCAAGTTGCATATTTTCTATTTCTGAGTGTGAATTCAAAATGTTTGTCGATGTAGCAGGGATATATTGAATTGCATATTGTCTTGCAGAAGTTCATGAACGTTAATCTTGTTGATGTTAAAATAATTAGTTATCACATTTTACAACTTAGCTAATGGCTTCATTCAACAATTGTGGATCTGAAAGTAATAATAACAAATCTTTCACATCATCTCTTAATTTCCAATAAAATTGACTCATTAGGGCTTCTTCATCCCAATTGATGTCGCACACTAATTATCTAAGATTGGATGTATAGACTAATGCAAAGCGTGCCACTTGACGTAATGTTTGGATCTTAGGTGTTGCCTAATAAGTCTTATTATATTCTTCAAATGCTTCTGCAAATGCTTCTATAAAAACTTCAAAGTTGTTCAAAATTAGTGGTCTTTTTTTAAAAAGAGAGCAAACTATGATAATGCTTGTCTTATAAGCAAGTTGCCAATCAATCCAATTTGTGATACTTCTGTTAGATAAGTATCACATTGTAGGGCCATTATTAATCAATTTTGGTTGACAAACCTATGGAACTTTGAATGCATACCATCATAACTTTCTGGAAGACTAACTCAAGGCTCCTTACGATGTTGAACAAGTAGATTTTCTTAGCGTAGCATAGGTAGTACTGCATTCTCAAGTGTAGAAGTTGGAAGTGGATACACTCTAGAGTATGGTACTCTAAATTTGCGTCATTACAAAGTTTTACAATAACCTCTTCAATCTCCGCAATCCTAAGAGATAAAGTAGTAAAAACACTTATAATGGCATTTAACTTGGACTCAAAAGATTTAGTTATATTAATATCTTGATCTCCAGCTATTCTAAGAAAAAAAAAAAAAAAAAAATGAATCTATAAGAAGATAATATCAGTTTAAAGGAGGGTAATCTGTAATCTCTAAAATATTTTAAGATATTTAAGGGAAGGGGTGATCTACTGTCTCACAAGAAGGACAAAACTCCAATATTGTAATAAAAAAAATATCAATTTAGAAGAAGATAATCCGCAACTTCTAAAATGCTAGTATACCTTTAAGTAGAGGGATAATCTACTCTCTATCAAAAAAGATGCAATTTTGATATTGAAAATGAGGTTAGCCTTAACAAATTGTCAAGGCTACAAGAATACAAAGAAAGAGGCTTCAATTAGGACAAGGTTTTAAGAAGAAACCAACAAGAATTTGAATTGAACAAATGAGTACACGAATAACACCAAGAAAGATGAGTTAGAATTCCAAGAGATGCATTGTCAAGACTGAAGAACTCTTCATCCTTGATCTCTATATTTATTCTTATCTAGGATGCTTCTTGAGCAGCTTCCATCAAATTAAGAAACTTCTCGAGTAGCTTGTACCAACTAGA
Organism: Physcomitrellopsis africana; assembly: GCA_036785485.1. NCBI lineage: Eukaryota > Viridiplantae > Streptophyta > Bryopsida > Funariales > Funariaceae > Physcomitrellopsis > Physcomitrellopsis africana. Next base: position 71,318 of record JAWRVF010001290.1, read on the forward strand.
AAGCTTCTTGGACTCCTTCTACTAACTGGAAAGCTTCTTGAGCTCCTTCCACTAATTGGGAAGCTTCTTGAGCTCCTTCTACTAACTAGAAAACTTCTCAACTGACTTTCACCAATTAAAAAGCTTCTCAATCAACTTTCACTAACTCAAGAAGCATCTAGAATGTTCTAGAGGGTTTTGTGAACCTCCAAAGTGTATATTTTTAACATTTTTTTTTATTGATTGGAGAGTGGGATTTGAGAGCAGACTCAATAGGATTTTTTTAATTATTAGTTTTAAGATTTTTGGATTTGTAATAACTTTGTGAGAGGTATGCAAAATCAATGTTTTATTTGGATGATTTTGGATATTAAAAAACAAAGTGAGTTTGTATTTTTAAGCATGTTAAGAATTTTATAGAAGATCTACAAGTAAAAATTTGTGATTTTTTGAATATAGTTGTGTTAAATATTTGTTGTAAATTTAAATTTAATCCAATAGTTAGGTCAAAGATTATTAGAATTTAAATGAGCTAGGATCTTAGAAATTGGATTTTAAAGATTAGTGAGGGTTTTTGTAATTTTTAGCAATTTGTTAGTTAGATTGAAATGATTATTTTTTAAATTAGTATTTTACTTAGTTTTCAACATTTTTATAAAAATTTAGAACATATAAATGGTGCACAAAGGAGATATTGATGTTGAAAGATCAACATCAAGTTTGGAGAAAGAAGACAACCAACACCAAAGAAGATTAGGAGCTTTTTCTTTCAATCAATAAATTCAATTTTCTTCAAATTTATATGCTTATTTTTAATTAGTGTATCAAAAATCATGCAAATTTTGAATAAAATTTAATAGTTAATTTAATAATTATTGAGGTTTTAAATCTGCTATTGGATTTTATTAGGATTTGATTATAATATTAGGATTTTATTAGGATTTGATTTAAGATTTGATTTAGGATTTGATTAGGATTTAATTTAGGATTTGATTTAGGATTTGAATTAAGATTTGATTAGAATTTGATTTAAGATTTAATTTATGATTGTATTAAGATTTGATTAGGATTTAATTCAGATTTGATTAAGACTTTATTAAAATTTATTTAAAATTTGATTAAAATTCAATTAGAATTTATTTAGAATCATATTAAGATTTTTAGATTCTTAGTTAGTTGCAATATATAAGTGTATCTTTTACAACCAAGTACCTAATGTATTATCAAATAAGACAACACATAATACGATAACGTGTTTGCATTGACTATGAAAAACTAAATGGAGTAACCAAAATCAATAATTTTTCATTACCCTTCATAGATGCAATTCTTGAAATAGTAACAAGTCATAAACTCTACTCCATATTGGATGGATTTAATGGATATAATCAAATTTTAATAGCCATATAAAATCAACTAAAAAACTTATTTCATCATTGAATGAAGACCATTTGTATACCAAGTAATGTCATTTGGATTAAAAAATATACCTGCTATATTTCAAAGGACAATAATGTACACATTTTTAAAATATCTAAATGATTTCATACAAGTTTTTTTAGATGATTTTATTATGTATGGAATTCAAGTTCAACATTTGAAACACTTAAGGAAGTGTCTTTAAAAATATAGAAAATATGGAAACAACCTCAATCTAAAAAAATGCACCTTTGTAATTATTTCAAGAAAATTATTTAGCCATATTATTTGCAAAGAAGAATTGCTAATAGATCTAGCAAAAATAAAGTCTATAATTGTCTTATCACCTCTAAAGAACCTCAAGAAAATATAAAAATTTATAAGATCAATTAATTATCATAGAAGATTTGTATATAATTTTATAAATATTTTTCAACTATTGATACATCTGACTAAATAAAATGTTCAATATATCTAGACTAGTGATTGTCAACGAGCATTTGAATTTTCAAAAGAAAATTTAACAACCACATCAATATTGATTACATTTCATTGAGATAAGCTTCTTTATATGCATTATAATACTTCAAATGAAGCAATAGGAAGTGTCTTAGCTCAAAATATCATATGTAATTTAGATATATTAATCTATTATGTTAATTATTTATTTAATCAAGTTAAAAAGAATTATAGTATTACTAAAATAGAGCTTTAATAATAGATTATCCTATACAAAAGTTTTGATATTACTTACTAGGAAATCACTTCATTTTTTATATAGATCATCAAACACTATTATATCTCATTAATAGATCTATTATCTTTGATAGGATAGTAAAATGGATGTTGCTACTTCAAGAATATGATTCTGAAATTATATACAAACCAAGATGATAATATATAATGATAGATCACTTATCAAGAATAATCTCAAAGAAAGCACCAATTGAAATATTAAATCACTTTTTAGACAAATATTTGTTTATGGTGCAAGTTATTCTTCTATATATTCAAAAATTGATATCATTTTTTAACTGGCAAGTACCAATTATTGACTTCTTAAAAAATGATAGACTTACCATTAACACCTTCATTAACATCAAAAGATAGATTGCTATTAGAAATTGGCATTATTATCTTAATGAAATAAATAAATTAATAAGAACTTACTCACATGGAATAAAATAAGTTTGTTTAGTAAGTCCCGTTATTAAAGCAATTATAATCAAAGCTCATGAAAGACTTGCTGGAGGTTATATTTTGCTACCATAACTTTATACAAAGTATTACAACTTTATTTTGGTGGCCAATAATAAAAAAAGGACATTCATAATTATTGTAGGACAGTGTGATATATGTCAACAAATAACAACCAAATCAAACAAACATAATAATCTATTGTATCTCATACTACCAATAGAGGTATTTCAATGATGAGAGATAGATTTCATAGAACCAATTGATCCACCACCAAGCTATACAAGAAATAGATACATCATTACAACAATTGACTACACTACCAAGTAGATAGAAGCAAGAGCATTAAAAGATAACACATCTAAATCTATAGCAAGATTTTTATATGAAAAAATTATAACTTGATATGGATGTCCAATAGAATTGTTAGAAAAATAGATCTAATACACTTTGTCAAGTTAGAAAAATAGATCTAAGAAGAGCAGAGATTAAAGAAAATATAATAAGAGCTCAATTACAAAGAAAATTTCAACATGAGTATACTTACTAAGATTAATCCTATAAACATTGTCAATCAATATATAGAGCATTTCAAGATAGAAAAAAAAAAAAAAGAAAAAAGACCACATTATAAAATCCAATTTGGATAAACACCATATATGATAGAACTTTATATAAAAATAAAATTAAGAAAATCTTACCAAAATTAATAAATATACAAAAAGCCATATAATTTTGTGATTGAAAATAATATCTATAAGAAAAAGAAGAAAATTCCAATATAAGTGGATAGAACCTTATGTGGTAATCTTAGTTTATCCCAATAGAACAATAGACTTAATATTACCAAATGACATAATTGTAAGATTTAATATTAATAAATTAAAATTATATTATAAGTTAAAAGAAAGATTTTTTTTTTTTTTTTTAATAATTATTTTATAAAAATCAAATAAAACCATAAAGAATATTATCAAAATAGTCTTAGGAAAGAAAATATGGATTTAAATATATATATATATATATATATATATATATAGTAAAAAAAAGAACAAAAAAAGAAGCAATTTAAAATTTGACAAATCTCAAATCTTCATGCCTATGGACCAAGTTTTATGAAGGAAAGCATTGAAGAATACTTCATAAATCATTAGTTTAAAATTTTAATTCAATAAATAATATCAAAGAAATCTACATCACAAACAAATTTATAAATTTCTAAAGAATTAATAAAATCAACAAAGGACTAGTTTATCCTAAATTAAATTTGGTTCTAACAATCCGCATAGAAGTGGATGAACCTTATAATAATCAATACAAGATGTGGATTAATAAACAATGAATTTTTAGAAGAGTAAACTTAAAGAAGAAGTTACTATTCAGTTAAGAGTGGCAATTATAACAAGAATTTTGATAACAATGGCAGCCACCAATAAATACAGCATCATAGTCTTAACTTCTTCATTTAATAGAAGTGTCTTTGTTGTAGTTACAAAGTGCAATATTATAGAAAACTTGATTATATCAACAATGGTAGAATTCTAATTTGGAATGTTTATAGATAGTGAGACACACAAGGCAAAGGATAAGTCATCTTACATAGAGAGGATAGCAATGGATATAATAGCCAGAATAAAAGATATACAATTTTAATTTGATACATTAAAAATAAAATGAGTGGAATATAAAAGAAAAAAGATTATTAAAAAGAATGGAATTAATATTCTTCTGAAGGAAGTGGAGGGGAGAAAGAAAATATAAAAGAGTGCAATATGTGAGGCATTTTTAAACTTAAGAGAAAACAATTGTTCCAATACAATAAAAAAATATTAAAAATTTAAAAATTATAACTTTGATCCTTATAAACATAATCCTTTGTATGAAATAGCTTTCCATTTTGAGGATGTAAAAAGTCTAGTTTCACATGTCAAACAAAAAATAGTTCTATATCCATCTGTATTATTAAAAAAATTATTATTATTATTATTATTATAAAAGCACTATTCTGTATATTTCTACCTATAAATCAAAAGTTGCTAGAAAAGTCATACAATTTCTTTGTGCTACATTATATTTTTAGAATAGAACTATGATGCACCAAATCCCTTAATTAATTACATGAAAGAAGCTCTCAATGGGGAGCAGGTTGAGTGGCCATCTATTTTAATAGATAACTTGAAGTTGGAGTTACAAGTTGAAGTTAGAGTAGAGGAAAATTCATTGCAGTATTATTCAGACTATGACAGCTGCACATATCAATTTATGAATACCACAAATTCAAAAATTTGATCAATATAGAAATTTTAAAGACTCACAATAAGAATGTATATATATATATATATATATATCCAATAGAAATAGTAAGGTCAAGAAATAGAAAAAACTATACAGCATCAATGGATATTCCTACAGTAACAGCAATCAGTATACAAGAAAGTAGATATAGTGGACACAATTGCCAGTGCCACGAGTATGTCGGAAATCTATAATACAGACAGTGAGGTGGAGAAGAGTTTGACAAAGGCAAAACAACCGGAAATTAAAAGAATGATTACGGAAGAAAAAAAATTAAACACATTGTCTTTCCTTTGACAAAACACTGGAGTTTATTATGTCAGAACAAGCAAGAACAGAACAACTTGGCCAAAAGATCATTGCAATGACGTTGCTGCATCTGTAAACAAAAAAACAATTACAAAAGTCAAGAGTATTAATTTGTCACGTAAATGATACAAAATTTACATCAATAACAGTCCTTACATCGAACTATACACTGTCATACACAACAACGTCACTGGGAACAACTTCCTTTTTGTATAAGGAGAACAAACAAAACACCGCAATAGAAGTTTTTAGATAATATTTAGCTACAACAAAAGGAAAGAAAAATTTGAGCAGACTTTTGGCAATTCAAACAATGAAGAGACAAAAACATAGCAAGAGAACAAAGGCAATGGAGTTACAACCGCAAGGAACAGGGGATGATGTTTTTACAATCAAACAAATTCAAATTATGTTTAATAACATAGATAGTCTCAAGGATGATGCTACTTTACTACAAGCAACTTGGCAGTTTGAAACGACAGTGCATGAAAAAACAAAGACGACATTGACAGAGACTGAAGAAGGATTATGGACAATTTTTGAAGATTTATGACCTTCAAGAGATGAGATTTGCAATACATTGCCAACTAGTGTGAATCAAAATCACAACTTCAAACCCAAGACTATCAGAGTCCAATATCCAAGAATCCAAACAACACTATAACTGCGATGAAACAACACAGAATGAAGTGGCAAAGGAAAAAAAAATCAAGAGGACCGAGAGCGTTTTAAAATCCAAGAATGTGCATCATCAGACAAAACCATGACAAGAGCTAACACAAGACTGCCATGCAACATCATGCGACAAAAAGATAAACCATATGCACCATCGGCCAAAGCAGAAACACAAGTTGCTACACGACTGTCATGTAACACAATCCGAAAACAAGCTAAATAAGGTGATTCGTCGATCGCCACAAATCACAACGTTCTCAAAACCACCGCCATGCACACAACCTCCAAATATTGCTCTCGCACAAATGGCCGCAGCAATCACCTTGATGCAAGGAATACAAGTTGTTGAAAAATGCGGTGCGCTCACAGTAGCTAGTCGAGGTGTTGGGACGTCCATTGCTGAATTCCAGGATTCTCTTTTAAATTCAATGACTACCGCGTCGGCACGGCTTTCCTTCATCCCCAACCTTGAAGCTCCATCTGTTCCCTTTTTGATACCAAACTGCGACAACAATCCGCAGATTCTCCACCACTCTACCACCCCCAATACGATGATTGCGACAGGTAGTGAGGCTGATCAACAGCCAAGCATTTTTGCAAACGGACGGGTTGAACATGAGACATTTCTAGGCGGACTGAACAAACTACTAACACCTACAGCACAAGTCAACAAGCTTCTTCTTTACACAGGGCCATCGACTTCGCTCGAAAAAGAAGGTTATTCAGTCGTTCTAGATCGTAAGCCTCCAAAGGCAACTCTCTTGTTTGGAGAAACCATACAACCATCTCTCCACACACCAGCGATATCATCAAGTAGGCTCAATTCAACGGAACTAGCAGCCACAACATTTGTACATGGTGAAAGAATCGTTAGTAGTCCCTACTACAAAACACTGACAACCAAAGGGACAGAAGGCAGCCATGAGAACGCACCAGAAAGATTCCATGCAACACACCACGATTCCAAGAGTAATCCACAATACAGAAACATTAGCAATATTGAAAGACCAAGGCAAGGGCTTACCGTATACAGGAAGGATTTTGATCTGAATCAAGGGGCAGCAGCATTGCATGTATCACACGGATAATCCGGAGTTGATACTAACACATCAACCAAGCATGAAGCCAAGAGTAATATAATCCAAGGACCTCAACGGGAGTTTAAACAATCAAGAATTCTGCCAATCGCAACAAAAAATAGTTGGAAAAATCATAGACCCACATACTTCAAAAGGGCTACAACCGGATTTAGCAGCCCGGCATGAGGAGCATAAACAATCCTCTGAATGCTTCGTCGGCACAACTCGAGATCCACAAAAAACGAGACAGCTCCGGGTTCTGACGGTGCCTCGTAGAACGAGCCGAACCGCCGTCCATGCATGTCGCCAACAAGTCCAGAACCGGGCAGGGATCACGAGGTCCTCGACCGGATATAGACCTACATCGTAGACCTCTTGTCGATATGGATATTATCAGTAGAATCGGGCGAGGGTGACGAGATCTCCAGCCGAATCTGCACCCCGGCCCTCTTACCGACAGGAGTAAACTTTGGTGCAATTTGCGAAGACTCCGTCTCGATTTAGAAGCAACCCGACATAAGTCATCCAATTTTTACGCCAACAGAAGCCATGGTCGAGGATTTATCAAAGCAAATAATAATAGATTAATATGCCAAAAAAAGAAATGGAATCCTGGAAAGAAAAGTGCATTTTGGAACACAAAAGAAATTCCTTACAAGATTATTTATAAACTAAAGAACAAGAAATAATTGGAAACCAATGAAAGGAATCAATATGTTAGACAATATAACTAGCAATTTTAAAAGATTTAAATATTAATTGGGTGGAACCAATTAATTGTGGAAGGAGGGAATAATCTTAACTTAAGATTATCTTAATTCTTAATTTTTAATCATTAACTTTAATTTCTAAAAATTAATTGCTAAAAAATCTTATATTCCTTATATAAAATAATTAAGAAAAGAATTAGTATAAAAGGATTTAAAATAAAAATAAATAAATAAACTTACTATCAATAAAAATAATATAAAAAAAAATTTTAAAAGAGAAGTTAGAAATAAGTAGTATAAATAAAAAAAAAGGTGGTTAGCTAATGTTATATTATAATACGGCTATAGAATGAAAGAACAAAAGAAGACATATATTATAAAAGAGCTTAATTGAAGACTTAGTAATAAAATTACTTTTAAAATATAAGTAATAATTTTAATATTAATGCTGCCTTTTTATTAAAAGGACTTCTATTTACATAGTAAGGCTATAAACAAGACAAAATAAGGTAGATTAGCAAAAATAATATCATAGACATCTTTAGATCAAAGAAAATGATAGTTATTAGCAAAAATTACTTAAGAAAACCTTGGATTGATAGCCAAGGAAGACAGTTGTGAACCACAATCAAAACAGACTCCAAGGCACAAAATCATATACTGTCATGGACATAAGATTTAATCTAGTAAATTACCTAAGTAATATAGACCAATAGAAATAGGTAAAATAAGTTGATTAGATAATATCTGATAGAGAAGCTTCCTAAAAGCTTCATAGACGTGGAATTACCTTTATACATGTTTATAGGTGATTGATAGATTAAAAACTTGGTCAACAAGCTAGCCACATGGCGCACATATTGGTAGCTTGCGGAATAAGCAAAGTACGTGGCACACATGTGAAAAACATGTTGTGCAAGTTTGACACGTGTCTTGCAAATTAGACACGTGTATGAGGTCCTCTAGAATACCGCCACGTAGCTCTTAGTTAGATAGTAATTATAGAAGCAAGAGTGAAGCCCTCTTTACTCTTGTCAATTCCTTTCCTGGTTCTAGTTTAGTTTCAAGAGTCTTCATGTTTCTAATCTTTGGTAATAACCATTCCAGTTTTCTTTGAATATACATATTTTATTAATTCTATTTTGTGATTTTTACTTTGATACAGTTTCTATTAGATTATCTATCTTTTTCTAGTTCATGTCCTTGACAGATTGACAAGAGTATACTTATAATATCATAGCTTTGTCTTGTCTTGATTAAGAGTGGATTATCTCTTTTTCTCAATAAGACACAAGCATATTAGAAGTTGCAGATTACCCTCTTCTAAATTAATATTATTCCTAACATTTTCTTTATTCTCCCTTCTATTTATCTCGAGTGGTGTTAGATATTTTTTGAAGTGTTATCATGGCAGAGCTTGTCAAAATGAAGAGTGCAATGGCACAAATGCAAGAGCAAATGAGGGAATTGATGCTTGCAATGGATCAATTCACTGTACCCCCACAAGAAGCAACAAGGTTACCAAATAATGAAGATATAAATATGGTTGGAGCTGCTTCAACATCTACACCAAGTCATATAATTCCTCCTACATTGGAACATCGTCCAAGCATCAGAGAACCAAAAATTGGTCTATCTGAGAAGTTTGATGGCACAAGATCCAAGTTTTGAGGATTCATCAACCAAGTCCAACTAGTGATTGAATTGCAACCGCAAAGTTTTCCAACTCCAGGATCACAAGTCAGATTTATTGATACACTACTTTCACGTTCTGCCTTATCTTGGTTTTCATCTTTTCTGGAACGACGTGATCCAATATTGAATAATTTAGAAGCTTTCTTAGCAGAATTTTGATCTATGTATGGAGAACACATGCAACTCGTGTTGCAACCAACAAGCTACGTATCCTATGACAAGGCAATCAATCAGTGACATTATATGCTTCACAATTTTGACAACTAGCAATCGATATCAAATGGGACGATGCTGCACTCATCAGTCAGTTTCTCTACGGATTATAATATGAAGTGAAGAAATTGATGTTGAACTTACCCGATCCTCAAACATTGAGTCAAGCAATAGACTTTGCGATGAAGTGTGATAATTAGCTTTTTGAATTTAGATCTGAAAGTTGTACAAGAGAACCTTATCGACATTATAATTCAATGGCAACACTAATGTCTTCTCAATATGTACCTTCAGAAGTCGAGGATATGCAAATTGATGCTATACATTTTAAGCCGCTTACTGAACAAGAAAAGATTCAACGTTGTCAAGAAAGATTATGCTTGTATTGTAGAGAACCTAAACACACTATTCAAAATTATCCAAAGAAACGATGCAACCACAAGATGAGGAGTACAATTGTCAAAAAAGACAATATGCCAGAAAACGAGTTTGTCTAGCCATAATAAGGACCGTGCTGCTGGGATCTTGTACAATTTCTAATGAAGGTCCTATCCTCTCCTCACAACCATCTCCTTGTTTTATAATAGATGTGTATTTAGGACCTAATAATTACAAAGCTTCTGCTTTAATAGATTCGGGAGCCTCGGCTTGTTTTTTAGCTGAAGAATTTGCTAAAAGCCATAGAATACAGATAGTACAAAAATCTAAACCCGTACATGTAGAAATCATAGATGGTCGTTCTTTATCTTCTGGAGATGTTATTCATGAAACACTTCCTCTAGATGTAATAGTAAATGGCCATAATAGTTGCATAATTTTCAACATAATTAGATCTCCCTCTATTCCAGTTATTCTAGATCTATCATGGTTAGAAAAACACAACCCTCGAATAGATTGGATTTCTTGTACTCTGAACTTTTCTAAAAGTATAACTAACAATATAGTTAAATAAGTAAGAAATCATAAGTCTAGTAGAATTAAACCTGTGTTTGTAGGTGCAAGAGCTTTCTTGCACGCTGTCGTACTGTAATTGCTTACAGTATGTAAAATCCACTCAAAATGCCTAATATGTTTATAGATTTAGATATGTGTTAGAATGGTTAGTAAATTAAATTAAAAATGGTTGATAGAAGAAACTTTATTTTATTTTATTTTACCTATTTAATTATGGTATTTAAAAATTATAAGATCTAAATGTTTAGTATGAAGTCTTGAGAGAAGGTGGGGACTTAAGGATGAAAATTTAAGCTAGTAAGAGGCTAATTGGGAGGGATGAAATCAAGCCATGGTCGGATGAAGGCAAGGAATAGGGAACTTCATCCCTATTGGTCGAATACCATGCCCAATGGGCTTTGAGGAGGCTGCCCGCGACCTTAATAGGGGTTTTCGGCGACTTCAAAACGGAGATTTGCAATTCCAGAGGTAGGTTTGTAGAGTTCAGGGTTTTAGGTATAGTTTGAGAGGAAATTTTGGGCGATTTGGAATTAGGGTGAAGAAGTTATACTTGTTCAAAGTTAAAGAGTGGATTTCATACATACTGTCACTCTTTTGGAATTTTGCGGAGTTGTACGGAGGCTTTTGGAGATCGGACAGTGCGGTTGAAAAGGTGATTTCAAGATCTACGTCTATTATGAAGGAATTCTTAAGTTTTGAGTTTAGATGAAGGAGATATGAAGAGTTGAAGACAGCACATCCAATTCCAAGGCAGTAAGCACACTGTGTTGTTAATAGTTATGCTTTGAGCCATAACTTGAGTTTTCAGACGAAATTTTGGCTCAAACTTCTTGGAGAATGTGAAATTTTGTGTTAAAAAGCTATACATATAAATTTCATGGAATTTGAGCTTATAATTTGTGAGATATGAAGAAATTTGTATGCGGGTGTATAAAGACAAGGGTTTGAAGCGACTGTTAGGGTTTTCAAGATATCTCAAGATCCGAAAAGAATTTGTAATTGAAAGTTATGGTAGAGGTTGATAAGAATTCATCAATACTTCATATATAAAAAGATATATAAGGTTTTAGAGGATTTTATCATACTTTGGATGTTATTAGTTACTTGAGGCTTATGTATTTGATGTAATTTCTCAAAAAGGAAAAATATATATATATAAACTTTGAGTTTTCCTCATTTTTGAAGCTTGATTGAGAAATTAGTGACAACTAGAAGCCCAGCGCTTTCTTAAGGCAAATTCTCTCTACCCCGACAACGCTGCAAAAGAAAGATCACTTTATGTCATTTATACTACACCTATTTCCAACAATAGAAAGACTTCAAGTAGCATTCCAAGTCAGTATCAAGATTATCAAGACGTTTTTGAAAAAAAAAATACAAATATTCTTCCGGAGCATCGTCCATATGATTGTTCAATCAACCTTAAAGGAGGAACTCAACCACTATTTGGACCAATCTACAATTTATCACAAGATGAATTGGCTGAATTCAAGGCATATATTGACGAGAATTTGGCCAAGAATTTCATACGCTATTCTAAATTTCCAGCAGGAACTCCAATTCTATTTGTGAAGAAAAAAAAGATGGATCATTCTTGGATGTGTGTTGTTATCGAGGCTGACAACATCACTTGTCAGAAGCGGTATCGTTACGCCGATGTCAGGACTCGCTTATTTGGATTGATCAATTTAGGGAACTTTTGAAAATAGATCTAAAGAATTTATTAATTAAGCTGGATGGGCGTATTAACATTCTTGCCCAAGAAAGGAGAGATAAGATATACCCTAACTCCATTGCAGTAGTAGAAAGGATCGGAAAGATAATAAGGGACGAAAGGAACATGTTTAATATATTTAAAGGACTGACAGTGTCCATGATGAGATCGTACCATAATGATGTCAAAAAATAACTTTTGAGAAAGGGATCTGGTCACCTATTAGACATTGGATCGGGACTAGGAGGAGACATTACAAAGTGGAATCATTATAAGAGTATCACCTGTGTAGATCCTTCTCATACTAATATCAAAGAGCTCAAGAGAAGGCTTGGTGCCAACAAGAAGGTAAGAGTAATACAAACGAAGGTGGAGCACTTAAGATCTAATCAAGAACGTCTATTTGAAGCTCAGGCAGTCCCTATCATCTTCTTGTCTGATTGATAGTATAGTCTCTACAAACCTACATATCATCAACGATAACATCTTCACCTTCTTATCATCATCAAGACATGCCAAGATTCTTTCTGTTGAATATGTAGTGTTGTCATCAAGTATAGTAGTATTTAGTTGTGATTCTAGAAGGAGTCCTGATACCTCCTTTGGATGATCCGTCCATGATAATATTTCTCGCTTTGCGCTGGTAATAGACTTTCGAAGGGTTTTCATTACAACAAACACATTGACAAGATTGTTGTGTGACAGAGAAACCTTTAGTACTCCATTGACCATATAGATCTCGCAGTGGCACTTTGATAGTTGTAATTCGTATTTTTCTTTTAGGTGCTGGAGCAGAAGTGTAGTTTATACTCTTGGCGCATGGGACCTTTCGCTTCTTCCCACTCTCTCTTGAATGGCCTTTATGGTGATGTATCTTAGAAGGTTTATGTGACAGCCCAAATAGGAGCGAGGAATGAGTAATATTTACTTTGTGGAAGTACTGTATGATAGTACATTCATATGTACTCAGAGTATTGATACACTCTTGGTATCTCTTCTGATTAGAAGATACGCATACATTGCTGAAGACTTTACAGTTATCTATTGTTACGTTCTTGATTAGATCTACGATGTCTTAGGTGATACTACATTCATATGTACTCAGAGTATTGATACACATCTTTAAAGATATGCTCGCATTTGTGTTCTGTGAAGAAGTCAAAGGAACCGGACTAATTATGATGAGCTGCATATTTGAACTTTTTGGATACCAGCTATACGATGGCGAGAATCTCGATGAGATTGATAAGGGTCTATGGTACACGTTGTACACAGGAGATACTATTGCTTGTTCCAATCCAGAGAAGAGATTAGATGGATTTAGATCTCCAAAGAACAAATATGGAGAATATGTTAAGGTATTGCTTGGTAGCAGAATCAGTAGAGAGAGTGTGAGTTTGGCTAATGTAAGACAAGTTCACATTGTCACTCCTCATTTGAACAAGTCAACAATAGTACAAGCAATTGGAAGAGCAGTAAGGAGTCAATCACATAATCTTCTAAAGATAGAAGAAAGGTCAATACATGTCTATAGACATGTAGCTCTTGCAAGTAGGAGTGATAAGTGTGTGCCATCTGTAAGCATAGACATGTATAAGTATTTAATCTTAGAGGAGAAATCAAAGCGCATAGAAGATGTAGAGAATGTTATAAGAAGTTGTTGTGTTGATTATTACTTAAATGTTGATACTACAACAATAAGAAGCGAACTTGGTGACGATATATCAACATATCTCTTATGGTA
>JAWRVF010001291.1:0-85138 GCA_036785485.1 Physcomitrellopsis africana
AATTACTCTCTGATATTAAAATAGTAATAAACTTAAAAGAAGTGCTTTGAAGAACATATATTCAATGCTAAGATTGAATTCATATTGAAGGAGATTTTAAGGCTTTGCAAAGAAAGAATTTTTTAATATTATTTTTGATAATATTAAATAGAAGAGGCAATTAATAAGTGAAATAGGATTAAATCATGCTATTGATACAAAGATATATAAGGATGAAGAAGAATTTGGTAATTGTTGTAAGCAATGAGCAAGTAAAAAGAGAGGTCATAATCAACGAGTGCATTTTGAGGATTGGAGTAAAAAAGAGATAAAGGCTTTAAGTTATTATATTCAAAAATATTGGACTAGAACAACTACGGAAGTATTAGTGAAGATTAGAAATATAGAAGAACCAATTATTGCTTTAATTGATCACAGTTCAAAAATAAATCTTATGTCCAAAGATTTTTATAAAAAATAAAAATAGCCAATTGATATGGAGCATAGATGTGCAATACAAGTGGCTAATAATATATAAGGTGAGTTGTATGGAACTTGTCTAGATCTCAAGATCCGGATTGGTGATGTTGCAATAGAGCAAAATTTCTTTATTCAAGATACAACATCTTATCTACTTATTTTGAGACAACCATATATTACAATAATATAGATAGAGACAAAGGATACTTGATGATGGTTTAGCTTATGCACAAATATGCAACAAAGATAAAAGAAAGGCAATATAATTTCTAATTGTACCTTCCAATCATGAGAGGCATCAAGACAAATCAAAAAAGAATCCATTATCAAGGATTATTGAAGAATTTAAGGATTTTAGAGAAATACCAATATAAAGCAAGATTATAGAAGTACAAAAGAAAAAATACTTTCATAAGATATAGGTGCCTTTGGTACAAGCTTTATTGATATTTTTGAAAATAGAAGTATTATATATAAGAAAGTTGAGGATTTAAAAATAAAATAAAATAAAATAAAAAATAAACTATAATATTAAAAAAAAATTATATAAATTGGAGACATTAAAAGATGATAAAAAGATTTTTGATATTTATGAAAAAAAAGTATCAACTTGAAGTGTGCTACCATAGAAAGATAGATTAACAAGAAAAGAACTTTTAGCTATTAAGATTTGGCAATTTGAAGAAAAACCAAGAGATGTGTAAATAGCATTAAAAAAGTTGAAAAAAGCAAGATTATAAAATAAGGCTCAATTTGATAAATAGCATTGATTAAGGCCTAAAATAATTGAAGAAGATAATTAGATTTTAGTCTATTATAGTAGTTTAAATAATTAATATAATAATTAACAAAAAAAATTTAAACAATGGTTTGGATTATATGTAGAAATAACAATTCATGGTTATGCAACCTATTCACTAAAGTAGTTTGATAAAAAAAGTTAAAAATACCAATTGTTGAAAAGCAAATAAAGATATTTAAATAACAACATTTAGAAGTTGAAGATCTTGTTAAAAACTTTAATTTTCCAAGCCAAAAAGATGGTTTTGATTTAGATAACAAAAATGATAAAGAAGAAATTGATGAAGACATTGAAGGCATGGTATGAAGCCAACAACAACATATGAGTTATTTGGCGCATATTGGAAAATGCACAAGTTTAGAGAGGATGGATGTTGTATTATAACATAGCTATAGAATAAAAGAGCAAAATAAGACTTATATTATAGAAAAGCTTAGTTGAAGATTAAGTTATAAAATTATTTTAGAAAATATAGATAAATAAATAAATAAATAAATAAATAGAGAGGTAATAAAAATATTTAATATTAATGTTGCCTTTTTATAAAAAAGACTTTTATATATTTTGGAAGGCCATAAATAAGATAAGACAAGGTAGATTAATAAAATTATTACTATAGGTATCTTAAGATCAAAATAAAGGATAGTTTATAGTAAAACTTATCTAAGAAACCTCTAAATTAATATCCAAGGAGGGCTGATTATGAACCAGGATTGAAACCAAATCCCAAGGTACAAAATCATGTGCTTATGGCAAATAGAATCTTTTTTTGTCAATTAAAAAATAGGATTGGAGAATAGACTTAGTAGGACTTTTTTAAGCATTCATTTTAAGGATTTTGGATTTATAATGACTTTCTAAGAGCTAGGCAAAGTTAGGATATTATTTGGATAACTCTAGATATTGAGAAATAAAATAAATTTTTAATTTTGAGTATATTGATAATTTTGTAGTAGATCTATAAGTAAAAATTTGTAGATTTTTTATTGTAGTTGTGTTGAATGCATGCTATAAGTTTGAGCTTAATCAAATGGTTTGATTGAAGATTATTGAAGTTCATATTGATCAGAGTCTTGAAAATTAGATTTTAAAGATTAGTGAAGATTACTAAGATATTTTGCCATCTACTAATTGGATTAAAGTGAGAATTATTTGTATAGATGGTAGATTTAATTTTCTATTTGTATATAAATTTTAAAAGCAATTGAATAATACAAAAAGAAGATATTGGTATTGGAAGATTAGCATTAAGGTTGGAGAAGGAGACTAGCCTATACCCAAGTAGAATTTTAGACTTATCTTCTATTTGGTGTATTGGATCTTTTCCAAAAATTTTGTGCATATTGCCAACTTAGTTATTAAAAGATGTGCAAATTTTGAGTCAAAATCAATAGTTCAATCATTAGCTATTGAGGTTTCAATCTACTATAGGATTTGTTAGAATTTAATTAGAATTTGGCTAGGATTTGTTAGGATTCATTTAAAATTTGATTAGGATTTTATTAGGATTTTTTTAGGATTTAAGATTTGATTAGAATTTTATCAAGATTTATTTAGGATTTAGGATTTGGTTAAGATTTCATTAGGATTTAATTTAGGATTTGATTAGGATTTGATTAGGATTTTATTAGGATTTTATTAGAATTTGATTTAGGATTTTACTTAGGATTTGAATTAGGATTTGATTAGGACTTGGTTTAGGAATTGACTAAGGTTTGACTTAGGATTTGAATTAAGATTTGACTTAGGATTTTATTTAGGATTTGTCTAAGATTTGATTTAGAGATTGATTAAGATTTGATTTAAGATTTGATTTAAGATTTGATTTAAGATTTGATTTAAGATTTGATTTAGGATTTGATTAAGATTTGATTTAGGATTTGATTAGATTTTAGCTTAAGATTTGGCTTAGGATTTGATTAAGATTTGATTTAGGATTTAATTTAAGATTTAATTAAGGTTTGATTTAGAATTTAATTTAAAATTTGATTATAATTTGATTAAAATTGATTAAGATTTGATTGAGATTTGATTAATATTTGATTAATATTTTATTAAGATTTTATTAGAATTTGATTAAATTTATATTAGGATTTATTTAAGATTTAATTAAAATTTAATTAGAATTTATATAGGATTATATTAGGATTGTTAGATTTTATTTAGTTGCAATATATAAGTATACCTTCTACAACCAAGTACTCGATGCATTCTCAAACAAGGCAATAAGTAATATGACATTGCTTAAGCAAAATGGCTAGCCATTGTAATTAAATAAAAATAATATAAGTATTCAATAAATATTTTTAAAAAATTATTTATTATTATTTTTTGATAATTATCAAAATTTCTAAAATATTATGTTCTATTTATACTAATTATTTCTTAGACTCAACTTAACATCTTTTTCTTCTCTTATTTTTGTATTACCAAAATGATTTTTTTTTTTTTTTAATTTGGCTTATACATGTAGTCGGTGCAAAATCTTTCCAACTTTTTTATTTGATAAGAAGCAATATTATTGAAATTATTTGAAAGTAGTGTTCAATTTTAGTTTAATTTTTTTAAAACTCTTCAAAGTTGATCAATCTTGAATTAGTTGTTCAAAGTGTTTTTATCTACTAATTTGAACTATTAAATTATGAACTGGCCTCGACCTTCAATGTAATTGAAAAACTTTTTAAATTCAACTACTATCTTGATTAAGTTACTCAAAGAATTTTTTTATTAAAACTTGAACTATTGAGCTTCGGACTGACCTAAGCCTCTAAGTACCAAAGTCCCAATTGAAGACCACCAAGTAATACATGTGAGTTTGAGATTAGCACATACTTATAAGTACCAAAGTCCAAATCAGATACATGCCAGGTAGATATTTGGACTCCTACCTATGACATATATTTTATACCAAAATCTGAATTAAGAACCTTCTAAAAAAATGTCCAAATTTTGGACCATAAAATACTTATTTCTTCTATCTTATTTTTTTTTTACCTTCATTCTCTTAATTCTAAAAATTATTCTAGATAGAACTTCCTTTTGACTAGCTTAAAAATCAAAGTTAAATTTTTTTTAATCTTAAAAACATAGGATTGAAGATAAATATTAATATATATATATATATATATATATATATATAATAACAAGATATAATACTTATAATATTATAATTTTAAAAGAGAGTCCTAGTACTTGGTAATATTATTAAATATGAATACTATATTTGATGGCATTTTAAATATATTATTTAAAGATAATTATAAAATATTTTTAGTTAAGATCATCTTTAATTAAAAGATGATCTTCAATTAAAGATGATCTCAATCAGATAAGATAGATAAGATTAAAGATGATCTTATATTCCAATCTTAATTCAAAATTTACTAGTTTTTTTATTTTTAGTAATAATTATTTTAGTTTTTTTATTTTGTTATATCTATATTTTTTATTTTTTTATTTTAAATAATATATAAATATATTATCTTTTTAAAGTTATGTCTAGATTCATATTCTTCATACTATCCACCTTTAAATCTATGTTTTTATATTAGAATTTTTAAACATTTATATTACATTATGATTTTTTTTTAAATTATTGTTGTCTTATTCAATATATGAAGCTTGGTAATCAATCTATATTTACTCCGTCCATTTTCTTAATAGATCTAGACCTTAAAGAGTTCTTCACTAATAAATCTATTTAAAATAATAAAATATAATATATTATATTTTTGAAGTATATGTTATATAGATATGTATGTATTATGTTATTGTAGATTTGAAACTTAGTTGTTGTGTGCTTACTTCTAAGGATGTGGTTCTAATTATTATTGAGTCATTTATAGGTAATTTAAGATAACTTAATTTATATATTGAATGGTCACTTTATTATTCTATAATTTATATTAATTATTTTTCTAGTATATTGAAATTATCTATAACATATAAGGTTAGTGCTATTGATAATCCTTCTTTTGTTTGGTCTAATTAGTAAAAGACTAGTAGTCTTTTTAAGAATGAAAAAATTGGTTAGAATAGTGTTTTCTTCATTTTATTGGTCTTTGATCTACAAATATATTAATGTACCAAAGGATTCATGTACAATATGACAACTCAAATACAATCAAACTTAAGAAAGTATGACAACTAATGGACATAGGTCATACTTGGACAATAATTTTAGTAAGAATCCATCTAGATATACTTCCAATTTTTTGTCCTCTTACGTTTGCCCTACAATACAAATATTGGGGATTAAGATGGTTTTTTCCACCTCCTCTTTTCTGTTAATGCAATGGATCCACCCCAATTGTGTACAAAACAAACAAACAAACAAACAAGAACACCTGCAAGAAGCACTGCATGCTATGATAAAACAAAAAACCAGAGTTGTCTTCTTTTCTTTCTACTTCATGTATTCGAAATGAGCAGTGACTGTAAAGAGCAGGTATACAAAGAATAATTATTCGCTAACTGGAAGCCTGGGTTTCCACGTCATCAACCGACTTCTCCAAAAGTCGCAAAATCAGCAATCGACATTTTACACAAAATTAATACTCTTCTTGAATTCTTCAAATACTGTGAGTACCAGGTCCGGCGATCGGCCCCACGTCCATTACCAGGGGATTATCGCATCCAGCTCCTACCGATGATATGTCCTGGCTTCATGCAGCCAGTGAACTTTCGGTGAGGTGGGAAATTTTCTCGGCTAGAATTTGTCCCAAGTTTGCTCCGGGGGGACTGAAAGAGAGTGTCTCCGGTCAACAAAGGGAATGATTCCCTTTCAACTTGGTGGCCCACATGCGCGTTAGTTGTATGACTGAAATTCTAGGATTTCGTAGCACTTACAAGTTGTTCACGTAGGTATAAAATTGCTTTGAATTCGTCATGCAGGAATTCCAATAACTTGTGTATTTCAATCGACCAGCATTCCGGGGAAAACATATTCGACGACAACGAATGGGGTGACTCTTCACAGGGTTTGGGAATAGCCAACCTTGGCAACCATGACCAAACGGAATAATACAGTATGGAAGACTGGAGAGAATATGTGGCTACATACCGAAGCTTTGTTGTTTGTAAGCGATAGACTGTTGTATTCATTTATTTGCGGGAATTATTTCATGAAAACTCTCCGTATTGTGAATCGGCAATACTAATATATTGGAAGCATGTGAATAGCACAAGGCTTTGTGGAATCTTAGATCTTGTTATTACTAGACACAGACACTGGTCATAGGAGGCGTAATTAGCCTTCTAGCACGTGAGAATTTTGATATTGAACAGATCAATCCAGGGAAACCTATTATTCTGCTTTCATCGTCGACGACAATTGATACTGTATAAATTTAACCCACCTGGAGCAATCCTGTCAGAACTTATTCTGTGCACCTATGCCCGCGTCCTTAAATTCTCGTCACTTTGCGACTGCTCTAAAACTGGCAGCAATTTGTTCCCACCACAGCGTAGGTCTCACCTATGCATGGCCTTTGCACTGATCTCGGTCAAGTCACGCTCCTCCTCGGAGCCTCTGCATGCTCTACCTTTTTGAACTGCCAATTTAGCAAGCACATGATGATTGTGATTCACCTCCCCCGTCAACATGCCACTCCGTGACTGTTAATAAATGGAGCAGACCGAGGTGGATCAGGCTCACACTACCCATTTGCTTTCACTTGGTGATGGACTCCAAATCCTCTACTACAAGACAGGCTGGCATTTCGCTTCCGCTAGTGAGTCACAACGTGAAGGGACTGGTTTCGACTTGCACAACACCAAGTCTTTTACTCAGTCCTGTCCCTCGCCGCACACGTGGGGCATAAAACTAATCGAAGGAAAACTGGTTCCAAGTTATAGTTTATCAACACTCATCACAAGTGTATGAAGAACAGCTCGAGTTTCTGTGAAGATCTTTCGACATTGGGGACTGCAGAAAAAGATAAGCCGCTCCAGAATCGGAAAGCGTGGAGGGGGAGACGTGGAGCAGGCAAGTCGATTCATTTGCTCCTGTACATGTCTTGCATGTACAAAACATGGGATTCTGTATTATAAAACAGGTAGAAACGGGCAACACCGACGCAATGGACCACAGTCCCGAGGAGTTCCGCAGCTACACACTCTAAAAGGCCCTCTGCCAAAGCCTTCTAAAAGTTGTTCTCCTCTAATGTTTTGCCTATGAATTCTTCTTTTTGAAGGGTGTGACATTGTGTATTGATCACTTGGAGGATTGGAAGTTTATTTGTAAAATAGTTGAATTATATTTTCTTAGTTATTTACATTTGTTAATATTGATTATCTAATGTATTGTATTTTTTGTTACAAGATTAAATATTAAATAATAAAATAGAAAGAAGATAAATTTTAATAAATCATTAAAAATATATTTATAATAAAACTTAAATACATGAAGGAAAAAAATTCAAACTAAAATATGATTGAATCAACCAATAATATAAAACATTAAAAAATTTAGTTGACTTATTTTAAGCATTTAAATAATTGATGATATTAAACTTTATAAATAAAAACTTGAGCCTACAATTGATTCATATGATTAAGCAATAATACTATATAATAGGAAGTTTTAAAGCAAAGATTGTCATCAAACTAAAAAATTGAAAATGTTAAATCTGGTGGTTGGTTAAGCTCAACATTACATACTACAAAATCAAAAGAATTAAATGTTTTATAATTTTTGACATTAACCATGTCAAAGACTGTGTTGATAAAACACCCTCTGAAAACAATAAAGTAAAACTTGGATTAGATAAAGTACAAAGTAAATAAATAAAACAATAAATTATTTGCATAACAGATTTTTTTGATGTAGAAATGTTTTAATTTATTTTGAAAATATGAAAAAAAATCATACTATTATTACTTAAGCATAGCATCATTCAAGATAAATCAATAAAATTTATATTTGAAAATCTAATAAATAAATTTTAGAAAAATTTATTAAATTAAAAGAAATAAATAAAGCATATTAATAATAAAATATTACATTATTGCTTTAAAAAACTATTACAAATGTAAATAAAAGTTAACATAAAACACCAGAATTTAAAATAAAATTGAAATAAAACAAATTTTCTAGTAACAAAATGCTATCTCAAAGACATGTTTTTTAAAATTCAAATTTTCTTGGAGAAAAATGCTATCTCAAAGACATGTTTTTTAAAATTCAAATTTTCTCAAAGAATGATAGAAAGTTATATATTCAACAAAGGTAAAAATAAAAATAAATACTAACTTCAATGAAACCTGCACCAATATTTGTATTACAAATAACTATTTAACAGAAGAAAACAACTATTCAACACCAAGCAAGTGGGAGAATAGTGATCAAAAGTGAAATAAGAAATAGTTCAGCTTATTGTGCGATCAAGTGGAAGTGAATATCAACGAGTAATTTCAACCTAAAGGATGAACACAAATAGATACTCTTGACTGGACTTGCACGAGAATTGCAAGGCAGCTTTACCAATATAATCTTATACAGATGTAATTTTTTATGCTTTGTCAAGTGAGGTTTAGACAACATATTCTTGTTCCCGAGGAATATGAAATGTATTCTACACTGATCGCCTGTCGGTTTGAACACTCTTTGCAAGAATTTGTTTAATCATTCTGTCTTGGTTACTTCCGTAAGTAAAACACAAATACAAATAATGTCATGTAACCACTATTCAAAGATGCTTCGTCTAGGCTGGGCGTGAAGAGTGTGTGTGTGTATGTGTGTGTATAAATAATCTGTGGCGGGTTCATTGTTCCACAAGTCTCTCTGTGTAGATCGTCCGGAGCTCTAGCAATAAAGTTAGAAATACTGGTAAATCATTAACTCCCACAGGACACTCTTTAAGAGGGTTCAGTTGGGATATCAGATCACAAGTAGTGACAGTCCTCGCCCTGCCTGCAAGCCATCGTTGCCAAGGAGCATCTCTTTGTGCAGCTGTGGGTGCAGACATAGCACTGTACAGTATGGTTGCGTAGCTTAGCCTGGAGTGGTGCAGGTGATCTGATTCTGTGCAGAAGCGGCACTGTTAACGGTGGTCGCAGCGATAGAAATCGTAGGATCAGGTTAGGGGTGAGCAAAGTGAACTGGTGTTTTTTTTTAAAGAATTTGGTTCGGAAAGCTGGTCCTGCAGCAATGGAAAAAATCCCGATTAGCGTGGAGCCGAAGTTTCACTCAAAGGACTACATAGACCCACCTGCAGTGCCTTTCGTCGACGCATCAGAGTTGAGGAGATGGTCATTCTATCGAGCCATCATCACGGAGTTCGTCTCCACACTACTCTTCCTCTACATTACCATCGGAACCGTGGTTGGCGCCAGTCGAAATGCCGACTGTGCAGGAGTCGGCGTTCTGGGCATCGCATGGGCATTTGGTGGGATGATATTCGTGCTCGTGTATTGCACTGCTGGTATCTCAGGTACATTACCCTCGTCAGCTGGATCGTTATAAGAGCCTCTCTTCAGATGAATTTCTTTAACCTAGTTCAATCGACGATAATGCCCGCGTATGTATGCTCAGAAGTAAAATTTAGCGTCGTTCACCGACAGGAATCTACTTTACTCTTTGGCTAATTTAAAAATTCTTTTCCCTTTCGCAGGAGGGCATATTAACCCGGCCGTGACATTCGGCCTTCTTCTGGCTCGTAAGATTTCCCTTACTCGTTCTCTGGCGTACATGATAGCGCAGTGCTTGGGAGCCATTTGTGGAGCAGGCTTAGTGAAGGGGTTCCAGCATTCTTTCTACATGGACCACGGAGGAGGGGCGAACGCAGTGGCACCAGGCTACAGCACTGGTACTGGTTTGGCCGCTGAGATCATCGGAACTTTCGTGCTAATGTTTACCGTCTTCTCCGCCACGGATCCCAAGCGTAAAGCACGTGACTCTCATGTACCGGTAAGTCTAACACGAGGACCACTTGTCTAACTTCTTATTTACTACCAAAGCTAGTGGCACTCAATAATGTTTCTACTTCTCAAACATTGCGCAAATGATCCCTTGCGACGAACTTAAGAAAGGAAACTGAAAAAATTTGGAATCTGTCCATGCAAGTTACTGACGAGAGTGTTTCCCAACCGTGCTGAATAGTCACACTTTTATTCATTTAGAACTGCATTCCCCAGGTCTCTAGCCAGTTGGTAATAATTTTAGAGCAACCAGTTCAGTAATCAATAGGTATACTATAATTAGTTTTGCCGTCTTTGAATAAAGAACCAATTGATACAGATCGCATGTGACAGAGAACGTGGCAGCAACTTGCATGGAATTGGAGATGCTGAACTAGTCGTCTTACTTTGATCCGTCGCTATTCAATTCTATTTATAAACAACTGAGAATGTCCGCCGGTGGGGCTTTTTCTTGAACTACAGGTGTTGGCACCACTTCCAATTGGGTTTGCTGTTTTCGTAGTTCATTGTGCCACCATTCCCATCACCGGAACTGGCATCAACCCTGCCCGGAGCTTTGGTGCCGCTGTCATCTTCAACCGCAGCCAGCCCTGGGATGACCACGTGAGCTAGTCGCCAATCTGTTCAACTGAATCTAGGCCTATTTTTAAGTCATGCTTGTATGGCTGTGGAATATTGTTCTGTATCTGGTCAAAAAGATCGACGGAAGCTGAAATTAACTTTTCTGTCCATGTAATGCAGTGGATCTTCTGGGTGGGTCCATTCCTGGGAGCTGCTTTGGCTGCCGCTTACCATCAATACGTCTTAAGAGCTAATCCAATCAAGTCGATGCGGTCCTTAGGAAGTGCGTCCAATCACATGTAAACCTCCCAGCCAGAGCCAGCACAAAACCATCTTAATGAGATGATGTTAAGCGGCTTCAATGAAGTTGAACAACAGCATTTTAAAATCCGGTGTTTTTTTTTTTGTGCTTTCGATCCCATCCTTTTGCCAGACGGCGGTACGAACTTCAGTGGTGTGGTAGATGATTAGAATGAATCTTGACACCAAGTGACTGATCTCACATCAGCTGTGTAGTTCATTAGTAATATAGGGAAGGTTGTTCTACTTGGTTTCCAGGGAAATGTATGGGCCTTTGCTCATATTCTTCAGTAAGGGTAGGAAAATACTCGGTTGAAGCCGGTCCTCGTTTGTAAGTATAGTTACGGCTCAAAACTTTTAGGTCTCTACACCACTGTGATGCATAACACACAACACAACTAATGTTAACTACTCTAGTTTAAATCTCAATGGGCATTGATTTCCAATATGAGTTATCTTTTACCGAGGAAAAGGTCAACGTTCATTACTCCCTGCAGATGACCTTTATCAAGAAACACCTCTCCATTCACCAAACGAAACAACAGCCATGTGGGCTCTAATCACAACCATGGAATGCCATCAGAGCTGTGTGAGTTTGATCCACCACAAGCTCTCTTCAAGTCTGACAACTGAGAAATAGCCCTCTGCGAACACCGTCACAATAAAATTGCAAACATCGTTTCAGACTCCAGAACGCAGGAACAGTAGAGAGTGGTGGAATTGGCCAGCTTCTTTGGATTTGCTCCCTGGAGCAATACTTGTGAAATCGTGCTCTGCCAGATTGACCATCACATAAAGTATCACTTCGCTTTCTTTGATGTGCAGTGCCGAGGTCAACCTCTTCGTTTTGTTTCCTATTTCAACGGTAACGGAGTGTGGAAGAGAAGGCCCTCGATATGGCCTTCCAATAACAACTTGTAGAGGTTGTAAGTTTTGATCACTTACTCGAAAAGCCACCATTCTAATCAGCACCTCCAGAGCACTTAAATACTCTGGAGTTTTGCCGTCGAGAGAACTCGGATGATCATGGTCCATGTGAAACCTAGGCCTAGCCTTGCGTTGCTCGATTCAGAAACTAGGAGCTCCATACCTCCGCTGGATCAATCTGGACGAAGCCACTGTAGGTCTGTCGAAGGAAGAGGCTTCAGGCAACCATGCAATTCCGGCGTGGTCGGCGGAGCACAACACTGGTTTGAGGGAGAAGGGGCAATGGTCCAACAAGCGACGAGGTGTAACTCGATTCTGGGGAGCATCTACGATCTCAACCTGAAACACGGAGACGATGCTTAGAACTGGACGTGAACCCACGACGCCGTCAAAGTGCGGGAGATGCAAATGATTGCAACGTCGGGGTTCGACGAGGCTTTGCCGCTGGATCCAATCTCGTTGGTTCTCATACACCGGCATGACGAACATCCTTGACTGCGCCTCGAAGGCTTGGGACTCTATCGGTACCCCTAATTGCTCCAGAATTGAAGCGTAAGCCCAGGGTTTGTTCTGGCGCGTGTTCCTCGACCGGTATCACCAACCTTGTGTTGTGTGTGCGTCTCTGCCCCCAAGACTCCAGTTCTCTCGGGTAGCGGCGTGGCTGATGAACTCCCTTCTCATGGTAATCCAACCCCCTCCAACCCCTTCCAACCCCACACACACATACACAGAGCACCACAGTTTCCTCCATGCATACCACAATAAATGCATCACAAGAGGAAGATATCTGGAGCATCGACCTCACAAGCAATGCTTGAGGAATCAGACGATCGAAGCCATGAATGTAGATCTGTGTGCTGAGTGACGACTGCCGTCGTCACAGTCGGTGTCTCCTCACCGCTGATGGAATCCTCCGACGAGCCCGGTATTCAATGAACGGCGTGCAATCGCAGTGTAAACATTGAGCCTCGATGTTTAAACATGTGAATTTGAATCCAAACTGTCGTCAAATATCTTTCCACATCCGTCTGCTTTTTTTTAGGGCAACGTGGATTAGTTCTCCTTGTCTGGCTCAATTTAGATTTTTTCTAGTTCATTTGGAATATTAGGATTTTATCACACTGCAATTTTTTGAGATTTGTGGGTGATAGGGATTGTTGCGTGACACTTAACATGCGCTTGGACTTTGATCAAGTTTTTGGTTCAATGTTGTTCACAAGGTTTTGGGAATTACGTAATATACTGTCTTGATATTTGGAAAAATGTTTTCTCTCTGTAGAACACTAACATTAAAGATAAATAATAACAATAGTGGTGATATACTGTTCTTTTTAATATTAAAAAAAAAATCATTTATTTGCAATTGAATAATTAATTGCAATTACACCTTTGATTCGTGTTTTTCACAAAAAATAAAATGAGCCAACGACTAATTTCGAGAAAGTTTATCCATTTGGTGTAAATTTGTAACATTAATATGATAAAAATGTTTATACACCATCCTGATTTTATAAATTCATAAAATTTAAACAAAAGAGCTATACAGCAACAAATGATGTTTGAATTCTAGTGTAATTGCAAAAATATTCCATAATACATATAAATTAATAATACGAAAAATTCACAAAATCACACTAAAACATGTTAAAATATTGAAGTTAATAACTTGTATGTATCAATTGATATGACTTTTGTTTCATCCATTGTTAAACAACTAATTTTTCTAAATTTAAAAGCAAAGACAATACTGTACAAAATTTAAAAGTAACTTGAAGAAAACATATATCTTTGAGACAATGCACAAAGTTTTTATAAATATCTATTCGGAAATATTATTAATCTTTCAAACATTCATATATCCTAAAATCTGATTTCAAAACATAGTAAATCTGTGCAATTTAAAATTGTAAACAAAAAATTTCCTAACAAAATAATTTAAACAGATATATATATATATATATATATATATATAAAAGTGGATATACACATGTATATAGGATGAATTGAAAACTCTTTTTAGTGTTTTTTTTTTAAACATCACAGAGTCATTATCTCCATGCTATCATCTACAAGACAAGATTAGGGATTTTATATTTGGGATTTTAGATGTTAACCACTTGGTATCAACCTACCATTCTGTGGCAGTTTAAAAAAATCAATCACGCTAATTTCAGCATTCCAAACATCAATAAATTGAAGCTAACTTGCAATATTCTCTCACCCCTCTACCTGACCCATCTTCTGAATTGCCAAAATGCTATAGAGATAATCTTCTGTGACCTTTTCCAGCACATCCAGAAGAGATGAATACCGGACGAATGTAATCCAGTAGTTGCGCTCCAGTAGTGCTGAGGTTGCGGAATGGACCACTTCGGCAGAACATGTTGCCACATGCACAGAACCATGTCCTTAGAGTGGAATGCCTGTGGCTCTCAAACCTTCACATTTTCAACAGTAGTTCTACCCTATCCCAGGTACCTGAAACGGATACCTTTTCTAGTCTACGCACGCACGCACGCACACGCAGAATTTCAACGTGGGCAGGAGAATCAGAACTTGATATTGGATACTTGCATACTGATGTTTTCAAAGTGACTAGAACCTTTTTAGTATTGCAGAATTCTGAAGTTTTAAGACTACTTCGATCCTATTCTGAAGTTGAGACTGAATTCATCGCAGTCGGCCTCCATACATAATCCGTGTCTGCTGAAACATCCAAGAAGCTCCCGTGTCTCTGCTTAGTGTGGAGTGCCTAATAAACGACTTGACCCTGATCCAAGCTTAACGCAGATGTCGCTTTGCTTAAGTGGGAGGCATTTGGGAAGAAGGGGGAACAACACCCCCTTCTTCTGGACACATTGCAAACAGCAATACAAACCCTTGTGATCCTGATCAGAAAAAGAGAAGCCATAAGCAAGAAGGCCTAGAGTTGAAACAGAAATTATTGGGAAAAACTGCAAGCCTAACTAAGTTAATGCCTAGTTACACATCATTGATACTTGTGATAGGCCCTGTCATCCATTCAAACCATGTAGATATTATCTAGTCTTCTATCATCTCTGTATCCTAAACATCCATTTCAAGAACCATGAAATAGCAGCAGATAACTGATTCCTGAAAAAGTAGCAGGCATGTCAAAGCAGCAGGGTAATTAGGAATCCTGAAAAGTCTAAGCTGGCTTTTCAGAGAAATTGTTTCGGAGAAATCTAGAAAGTTTTTAAGAATAGCCACGTCCTTGTTAATACACTCCCTAATATGACAAGAAAGAAAATTTGTAACTTTTACTAGCTTGTACTAAAGAACGATTCATTTCCCAACCAAATGAAACATTTATCACACAAAAAAATATTACTGTATTTTCTTAGGAATCAAAAGGATTACAGCCGATGCATAAAACAAACTTGAAAACTTTTAATAGGGGACGAGGAAAGATTCTGAGAATCCTACCACCACAGTTGGGCTATGACATAAAATCGTCAATTCACCATCTAAACTGAAGCTTAGGAGCAGCTTCAAGGCAGGAAGGGACTGAAGAGTGGGTCAAAGCTTATTACTACTGTAATATGTCAACGGAGAGAAATCCCGAAAAGGTTCATTCTACCCCAAAACCGAAATCAAACCAAACCAAATAAAACAAAGAAAACCAGCAGTTGCAGGAAGTTACTACAACCATACTAGGTACTTCTGAGAGCATGACAATGATCAAACCCAACCCTCGGACACTCTGCTGGCACAACCTCGAGCTAGAGTGCATCTGTGTAAACGAGAAACAACGCCGGAGACGATAGGCTAGAGCCCATAACCCCAACTTTCAAAGGTCTTCTGTCGTTCGGAGAGGCTTACCGATCGACATGTAACTTTTTAAATTCTCACACTTGGTGATATGTTTGCATGGAGTCTATTCTGAATGTGGAAGTGCGGATGGTCCCATTTCATGGCAGATTCACCTGCACAGCCTGTAGGAAAACGAATCACTGATCATAAGAAAGGAGGTAAAAATGCTCACAATGTGCAGCTGAAGCCCACTAAGCAACATCATGCCAGATAAGTAGTCTACAGGCTGCAGGGGAGGGTGAATGAATGCTGTACAAACAGAACAAACAATTACATAGAATCCTACTGCTGAAAGATAATTACACAGGACACGACAAACAGCAAAGATGCGGATGCATGCATCACCATTAACTACAGAAGACGTGTAAAGCATTCACCTTCGGAGGCAGAGGGGATCTGTTGCTCAGATGGCCATCTGCTAGAGCTTGGGGGATATGACTCAGAAGAGAACATGCTGGTTAAGACATTACAAACATCCAAAAACGTTAGCTAGTCCTTATCACGTTTTGAAAGCTATTTGATTGATTGTGCAGCAAAATGTCATCTAAATGACTATGAAAGATTACAAATGAAGTTGTAGATATAAAGGTAGTAAATTTCATACCACAGCTGTAACGACGTCTGTGATCTTTGCACGTCTCGAAGGTTAGGATGGGGGTACACAGTTGCTGCCGGATGCGAACTCGCACTCACGTCTCGTGAAAGAGTTCTAGCCAAATGTCTACGGCTCTCTGGCCGAGCCTCGGATAGATTGGCTCGGGCTACTGCTTCAGCGTCTGCAATCTACACCAGCATAGAAAGAAGTTGGCATATCCAAAAGTTAAGTTGATTCCAAGGCCAAACGATTAATTTTATTGGGCTTGATCGTATCGTGCGTCACTCGTAGTACGGCCAATAAACTGAGACCAGAACCAGTTATACACCTCGAAGGTCATTGAAATGTATCACGAACTGGAAAAAAAGTCGTAAAACCCCACTTGATGATACATACCTTCTTGCGAAGATCCTCATTTGCAACCATCAGTTCCTGCTCCTGTGTGGACGAAATGTCGCAAAATGTCAGCACAAAGCCAATTAACGTAACTGAAAATGTATTCCATGAATACTATAGAAAGAGACAACGTGCAACTTACCAACTCAAGGATAACAGAACCCTATAATCTATGAAATGAAAATTGCGTGGTCAACGAACCTTTCTCTGCAATCCCTCGATCTCTTCCAGAATGAGTTGATTCTGCAGTTACAAGCTATAAACACGGTAATTCAACTTTTGGACGCGACAAGGTCGTTCCCAATAAGTACAATAAACACTCCAAGGTTATTAAACCATACCGACTCTCACAAAGGCAAGTGATAAAAACCTACGGATATGCTGACTTTAATGGAGCACCATTTCTCTATTTGTGACAGTCAACAACACAACTCGAGAAGTACCGTTCGATTGCAACCTAGGTACTTGCCTTTCTTGCTCTCACTCTTGATGCACCCAGATCAAGTTGTTGTTCCAACTGCAACAGGTCAGGCACCTTAAGCGCAGAAAGATCCTCGCCAAGCATGTGCCTGAAGAAAATATAGTATCATCTCAATTTAAATGGCCGATTACACTGTGACCTAAAAACACCTAGAGAGACCTTGAAAGCAAGTGAGCATCGAATCAAGTTCTCCTGTAGCAGGATACTTCGAGGAAAACGATTTAGGACTCTAGGACAACGACAAGCACACAGTCACCCTTGTGAAGCAAATAGATAAATACCTTTGAGAGCTTTTCAACCGCTCCACTTGCTCCTGTAACTTCACGACCTCGCGACCCAGGAACTGTCAAAATTGCACAATGTTGTAACACCAATGCACGATGAATGAGAACATTGTAAAGTTGTGCGAGATTCCTAAACAAATGCCAAATTCCTGCTTTGTGTACTGAAATTAGGGTCCACAAGGAAATTCGTACATCAGTGCTGGCGCCAGACTTCATTGCACCATCCGGACTCTTCTTATAGCGCTCGATGATGTCTCGCATGCTACAAAGTTTGACAAGCTCCCAAAAATATCAGCATAATTCACCCATAGAATCCAGCAAAGCAGTTCGCACTCAAACATGTAAACCTTAAATATGAATTTGAGTGGTTCTAGTTGACACAGCTTTCCAGCGGCGGGATTGTTAAAATCCAATTCTCACATTGTCCCGGCCTACACCAATTCCTTCACTACAGAAAGTTACCTAACTTCAGTTACCTGACCTCAGAATTTAGTTCTATGATCGCAGGTATCAGACAGATCATGTACCGAAATCTACCCAAAAAAACACAATCGTGCTTACCTGTCAAAAGTACGGCAAATTTAGTACGACCATCAGTGTTCAAAAATGTTCATCACAAAGCCAGAGAATGCACCAAATGAAGTGGACAAATGTGAAAAATTGTAAAATCCAACAATTCATATGACATTCTGTCTAGTCCATACGTTGAACACGGTGATGGCCCTATATCAAAACTCAAAATTTCCATCACAGCACACCGGAAACAGCAGAAAAGAAAATGAGTGCCCAGGAAAACTATGTACAAACAAGGAGAAGAGTATCATCTCTTGAAGCTGCAGGGCAGAGTGGAGCTGAAATGTCTACCTGCCCGAGCTGGCATACTCGAAGAGCTTCCCAGTGCTGGAGAAAATAACCAGTGCCACCTCGGCATCGCACAGAACCGCAAGTTCGTGTGCCTTCTTCAAAAGACCCCCACGCCTCTTGGAGAATGTCACCTGCCTGCTGGTGGTATTCTCAATCTTCTTAATCTCAATTTTACCGCGACCCATAACCCCACCCTTTCGCCGTGTCGACTCCGTGCTCGAATCCCCCTTCCCACTCGATACCCCTAGAGACAAGCACGTCGGCACCTCACAATCCCCGTCCAGAATCTCACCACCGGACAGCTCCTGTGCCGCCGTTCCTGTAGCAGTGGCAGCAGTGGGTGCAACCGCCCCGAACTGCCACTGCTTGGAGGGTTGTCCACACGCCGCAGTCATCATCCATAGCCCACTCCTCCCCCTCCTCCTCCTACAAATTCGCGCTTAACCCAAACAAGCAACCTCCAGCACCACCCCTCCCGTATGAAACGAAGAGAATCCAAAAGCAAGCTTGTCCGAGTCGCGCACGAGATGATAACCCCAATCAAGCGGTGAAGATAGTCCCCCACTCATTAATCTAGCAACAGACACTGAGAACATGATATACGGTGTCAGTGACCCATTCCATTCCAGTGCTCCTCCGGGGCCCTACGTGCTGCCAGCCGATGTGGCCAATACCGTCGACTGGACACACTAGTCCCCTCTAGTGATTGCCCGCCTCTGACGAAAAGGAATCGCTTCAGGCCTCGAGCCACCCAACTGCCGACATCCGCGCGTCTCGCCAAAGATCGCCAGCTATGGCCCATACACTCCCCTAACCCAACAGTCCCCAATCAATGCATTTAGCCTCGCTCCCACCCCTACACTTCCCAATGGGGTAAAAGCGCCCCTGCACCCTTCCCGATTCAGACACTCCTTGTCAGCTCCTCTCTCCTTCCTCGTCGCCCTCGACGGATTTTCAGCTCGCTCCCCTCCTCGCCCTCCCATTTCCATGCATGCTGCATCCCTACGTAGACCATAGCTCCCCACCGATCGATGCGCGACTACACCCTCCGGCGTCGTCGACACCGTCTCTTTGCTTTCCTCTACCTCGGCGACCCTTTCACCTCGCGGCTGAATCCTTACAATGGGACGCTGCCGTTGGATTTCCACTGCCCCGGTGTCTTCCTATACACTGTGCTTGAATGGCCCACCGTTGCATCGTTTGTGTCAAAAAGCTGGTGAAACAGTTGACACTTTTATGTGCCGGAAGCTGCACCCTCAAAATAATTACATTGTATTGTATTTTAATATCCAGTTGAATGAATGTGAAGTTGTACCTCAACCAACAATAACAAGCAAATGCAATGTTATCGGTTAACCTGTGACTCATTATTACACTGAGCAAAAGCATACTCGATTGTAAAAGTTTTTCGTAAATATATAATCAGAAAGATAGACTTGTCTTCAAGCTTAACCATTGGCTTGCAAAGATCATTTGAAGCTGTGCTACTCTCCATTTTCCCACTGGGTAATCTGGAGAAAAATAAATAAATGCACACTATTTAATTTTCAATCTCAGGTTTTGAACTACGTAACAAATCAACGATCTTGGAAAGACCAACTTAAAAAGCATTATTCCAACTTCCATATTTTACTAAAAATAGCTGTATTTGCCATGAACATGGAAGCAATATGTCTTCTATTCTTAACAATTTTGATATCATTTCTGAGTCTCTTGATGAAAACACAACAAAGTAAATTTTAGTGAAATGTGTGAAAGATCTCAAGTCAAGTATATAACCATTTTGAATGAACACAAAGTGTCGTTTCAGTGGATTGAGTGGTTGATTATCAAGCTTGATCAGCGACAGAAACTGGGTCTCCGTTACCTCCTCAACGTTCTCAAATCACGAGTGGGATTTGGAATTTTGTGTGGATTATTAAGGTTTTCAACAAAGCATTTCACAGCTTTAACCACGCACTCAATTTGACAGATTTTGCATGGATTGTTTTCAGCAGCTTCCATTATTTGCAAGTGTCATTCTATAAAAAAAAATGTGCTGGAAATTTGAGGAAAGTCTATTTTGGGCTATCCCTAGTGAAAGCTCGGTGGACCAGTAGGGAAAGTATACAGTGGTCAACTCCTCGGTAGCTTTGGATAGAGCCTTTCCTTTCTAGGTTAGTGGTAATGGCACCAATCCTGACCTAGCTTTCGCTCTTTCGCTAAAAAAAACCTGCACACGACAGTTGAAAGAAACAACATTGCTTCAAGTGCTTTGATTTAGCGTTGAGTTCTCGGTTTCCTGCATGTCCTGCTCTCTGGATGTAACTCAAGGTGGTTATGCGACACCCTATTGATTCAAAGTTCATGAAAACACACATCACTGGAGTTCGCCACGCGTGAACGTTCTGGCACAACAACTCTTTGAGAAAAAAGGACATTTAAAACAAACAAGTGGGTTCCACCCGCACTTAATCAGATTCTCGATACCGTGCACGCAATTTGGAGGGTCCGCTCTTGATTCCATCCCATCGGGGTGAGTAATCACGACCTTTGGGGTTTGAGTTTAAAGCGGACCGCATTGCTTCATCATCTAGGCCTATTGGTAAAGTTCGGTGAGTTCCTGGCAGCCCGCGCTGGGTCTTGCCCCCGAGTTCGAACATGTAGCCCAATCATCGACGAGAGAAGAGACCAATTGCAACATGCAATTGATCAGCGTCTGCTGTGCTCCGTCATTGCAACGGCAGTCTCTGCGAGGAATGAGTGGTCCCCGAGAGGGATAGAGCTCCATTGCCGGGACGGCAGGGCTAGTTCTAGCAACCCGGCTCCTCCTCCATCCATCCCGGCCTTCCTGTCCCCCGGAGGCCGATTTTCTCATTCACCTCCGGAGCGGATAACGACGCTGCATCATGGTCTTGGGTTCACAATCGTCGGAATTCTATCCGCGCCAGGTACACCATGTCCCCACATGCGCATTCTGGAGCAAACCTGGCTACAATTAGATGCAACATTATCACAAATCCCGCTCTCTGGAGTGCGCATCGGGTCCCCAGCGTAGCGACTGGCGCAGGTGATACATCTGAGTCATGGCGCTGACACAATGATCCACTACATGCCAAGCTGTGAATCGATGCGCAGTAAAGCTCCGGCGACGTCACTGCGGTGCTTCTCATTCGCCGAATGCGTTGCTTGTGCTCGCCGAAATTTAACCTCTCCAGAAAAGCCACGGTACTCGTATCCGTATTCAAAGGATACGTGATTTTACTATGCATATACAGTTCGTATATGTATTCTATTTTCTAACGTCGTGGTATTATACGCAGGTTGTATAGCTCGCATCCACTTGGGGAACGTTTCTAGTTCTGTCGTATTTTGTGTAGATTCACGAGGCTAATTAGGGTTCAGGGACCCAACTTTTTGCCAGTATTGTACCGTTAGACCACATGTCACCTCTTCCCTCACACTTATTCAGATTTATTTATCTATCTGTGTGGGGAACTTGTGAAATGCATCCTCCAACTATTTCTAAAAATATGGCTGTACATGAAATGAGAATGGGAAGTTCCATGAAGCTGCCAGTGAGGTTTCGTGGGACTTTCTCTCTTAGATCTGGCCAAGGGCAATGCCATTTTAGGGTTGGAAGGAAAAAAATACATGGCATCTTCACAACTCCCAATTCGAGATTTTTCTTTCTATATATAATTTGTATGAATCTAGGCCTGTGTTAATATGAACGAGACATAGATTGAGGATTTAGAATCCTCCTTTCTATCTAATAATACAGTTATTGATGTATGAATCTTTAGTCTGAGAGACTGAAATGTGGGACCCTAGTAGAGAAGTTGATAGGGGGAATCCATCCATGCCCAAAAGAATTTTATTTAATTCTTTATTCGTTTTTGTAAAATATTAATTCTATGAAAGAAAATATACCCGTATGTTTCTCTTTTTTCTTTTTCAATCTTAGATTGCATAAATGAAAATGAAAATTTTTTCATACAAAAACAGAACACTTGATGTTTAAAAATGATTAATTATGTTCAAAATGTGTATACATATACACACGATACTAAGAATGGTGTACAATGATCATATATAGTCAATGAGATGAATACAATAAACACATAAAATTGAAAATCACAAATACACAATCTTTAATTTTATATTGTGATATAAAATTCGAATTTTTATTGTTTGAACATCAAAATATCCTTCAGAAAGATACTCATGAATCAATTTATGATTCATATGCAACAATTGTGTAAAAGTTTACATTTACATGAAGAATATAATAACTATGAGAGATATCATATTATTTTGTTGCTTTACTCTAACAATTTTTTTCTCGAAATGCAATAATACTACAGTAAGTATATAATATTTTTTCAATAAAGAAAATATTTGTTTTAAACTTAGAGACTGAAATAGTATAGTTAAAAATGTTTTTCGTAGTAAAACTTTCAATCTTAAAATTATAAAAAAGTTGTTATAAGGTATAATGTAAATAGTTGACATGTTTTGTAAAAAAATAGTATAATTAATTGACAAAAACTGTAATGTAAAATTGATCTCAAATTTATATCTTTAAACTTATTTTTAAAATGTCATTAAATGATATTTAAGATGAAAATTATTTTATTAAAATTATAAACCAAAATACCAAATTTTCTACCAAATTCCAAAATAAAAACAAATAACATTTATATAAAATAAATTTTTTATTTTTTAATATCATTTTATTTAACTAATAAAAATATTATTTGGTATTCTGTTCATATTCTAAAAAAATAAGATGAAATACAATCCAAGTGTCTTTCTTGTTTACAAAACTTGTTATAAATATGAACATATTAAAAAAAATCATACTAATAAATCCATATTAATAAATCCATAATATGTACATGTTAAAAAAATGCCTTTATTATTAAATGTTAGTCAGAATACTTGATGATAGAAAGTTGTTAACTCTAATAAGAAGAAGTAAAAAACATACTTTTTTTTTATTATTATTATTTTTTATTTTCATGCCTTATATATATATATATATATATATATATATCCACACACAATATAATAGTCACAAAAAATTGTGGTTATAAAATCGAATTAAAATATTATATTTTAACACAAAATAAAATATTTTTTAATGGGTTGTTTAAATTAAAGAGATATATGTTTTTTAATAATTATTATAACATAAAAAATTTAATTAAATTATAGGCAAAAAATGCACCTGAAGAAAAAGATTACTTGGAAGTCTAAAAAGATTTTAGATTGGATATACTATTAAAAAACTATGCTTTTTAAAAAAAAATTAGATTGCCTATCTATTTTTTAAAGTATCATGATATCAATTATTTTGTTATAATTACAATACATATGGAAAAAATTACAACTTATTATTTTTCTTCATATCTTTTATGCATAGCTTTTGGTTTAATTTTTTAAAAAAAATATCTACAAAGAATAGTAATAAAAATCAACTACTTATTTTAGTTTTATTTTATTATATAAAAATTAAAAATTAATTATAACTAGGTACTATTTTAAAAACATGTTTATTTTAACACACTCCAAATTAACAATTGAATTATAAAAAGCACTAACCTATGAATTAAGATAATAAAGTAGAATAGCACAATTGACATGATCCATACACTACCATTTTAATATACAATACCAATTTAATATGTATATTTATGGACATCAATTGATATGTACAATATCATTTCAATATACAATACTATTTCAATATATAATAAGACATATCAATTATTTGATGTAAAATATTTGAATAATTTGACTAGTCAATATAGAATTCTAACTAATGACCAAAAATTTAGTCAATAAACCTTTGGCATGTCATAGAAGGATCAAGCTGAAAAAACAAACCTACTATAAATCCAAAAAAAAATACAATTAAATATCATGTTATTTAATTTTTATGTTAAAAAAAAGAAAAAGAAAAAAAAGTCATAATCAAATTCAAGACTTGTTGGTTTAGACCATATTATTTTTTAAAAATATTTTATTGTTGGTAAATATGGATTATTTTAAACTGAGTCTAATCCTAGTCAATGTTATCAAATTGAAACCATATTGGATTTACAATTTGTTTTCAACCATCTACTACTATCCACAACTTGGTTTAAAAACCAATTGAATAACAAAAAGAGGAGAGTTGAATGAAATCCAAAAAATGTGGAAAGTAAATACAGGCATAGGTAAGCAAAGGAAAAAAAATAAAAAAATAGAGATTTAAAATAAAATAAAATAAAATAACAACTAGACAATTGTAATAGGATCTAATGAAAAAAGAAGAAACTAAGTGTAAATATTAATTATAGAAAGAGACAATAGCATTGGCTTTAGATAAAATGAGCTCTTATTGATTAATAAGATATTATTAATTTAAGTTGTATAGAAGAAATAATTATTTGACAAGGAAGGCAATTCTAGCATATATTTAATAAATTCAATAACAAGAAGAAATCATAAAAATGTCCACTCCAAGCTATCTAATTAGCAAGAAAAAAAAAACCACCAAAAAATATCAAAATAACTTAAGTTACTAGGCAATTTAATGTAATAAATGGAGCAAGAATTTACCAAATAAAAGATAGAACAATGATTTTTTTGTATGCACGACCAAAAATTTCAAAAGCCAATTAAGAAAATGATCAATTGCATATGTACAAATAAGAAGTTAGAATTTACATGAAGACTTTGTAAGTAGATCAAACTTGATTGGAAAATCGTAAAGAAGAGCTTTAAATATAACAAGGATTAAAAAAATGTAATAATAATAATAATAATAATTATTATTATTATTATTTAAAGATATTTTTATGAAAAGAAAGTACCCAATTAGAGATTTTCCATTAAACATAAGTCAAAGAAAAAAATTAACAAAAAAATTACTTATCTAAATTTTAAAGAATAAAATAAAATAATTGATGTAGTATCAAAAGCTATAAGAAGCCAATTAGAACAATCAACAAGGCCAACTTCAAAAATAAGTGGAATTTGTCAAAAAATAAAAATAAAAATGATTGATGTCCCATATTAACATCTTTCTTAGACTAGACAATATCAAATAAAAGAGACTAAAGAAAGTTGAGTCAAACTTACCTTATTACAAGCTAAGGTAGAAGCTATTAAAGCCAATCTATCATTTTAGACAAAACAACAAATCAAAGAATTTCTAAGTAAGTACAAATAAATCTTTAATAAGTGTATAATTATATTTTGTGAAGACTAGTTTTTAGAAAAAAATTAAATTAAATTAAATAATTTAAGCCTACTCCTTCACTTATTACAATTCAAATTACCATTACAATAATATCAATTAAGAATAAAAGACATCATAATATAAACAAAATTAACTACTGCCTTCTCCACCATTAAATTTAAGACTCTAAAACAGATATCTACTTTGGTTGTTTTAGAGTCTTAAATTTAATGGTGGAGAAGACAGTAGTTAATTTTGTTTATATTATGATGTCTTTATTCTTAATTGATATTATTGTAATGGTAATTGATATTATTGTAATGGTAATTTAATTATTAAGTAATATTAAGTAAATCTATTTATATTTAGTAAATAGATAAAATTCAAAGTTTAGTTATTATATTCTAAATTTCAAAGATAGAACTTAAAGTATATATATATATATATATATATATATAAATATTAGATATAATTTGAATAAAAATAATTGACTATAAACTAATATAACAATTGATAATATTGAGTAGACTTATTTAGTATAACATATATCAATATCTAAGAAAAATTATAAATACATAAAATCTAATAAAGTATAAAAATTAAAAATTAAAAAATTCTAACAATATTTTTTAATAAAAATAGAAAATTAATTACATTCGAAATAAATCCGAAATAAAATTTAAAAATTATAACTTTTCTTTTTAGAGAAAAATTTAAAAAATAAAAAATTATAAAACCATAGTTTAAATAAATCCAAAAATATATAAAAAAATATATTAATCCAACAAAATATCAATAATTTAGAAATGATTTTTGTATTAAATAAAAAAATTATTCATTATAAGTTTAAATAAAAAAGTCAAAGTATTTATTTATAACTAAAATATTATATTATACTACAGCTATGGCTATAGCTTTGTTTGTATATGTGATAAAAATTCCTCAATTTTTTCATAATATATCTTAATATGCATTCTTTTTGCAATATTTTTTATTTTATTTTAAAAGTGTTTTTTTCTACCTTTCAATTCATTTATATTTTTAAAATATTAATACATAGAATATTTATTAACATACTTTTATATTAAGCTCAATGTGTTTGTATAAAGAATATATATATATATTTATATATTTAAAATATACATATTTTAATAAGATAATAATAATAATAAAATTGGAATGACTAATTTAGTTAACTAATTTAATCAAGTCAAGTTATCATAAAAAAAATCTATGTATTTACAAGAAATAAGAAAATTGAAGTTCTAAAAGACTTGCAAGTTAGAAGTTAACAGTTAAAAATTGGTAACAGAAGTCATAAGTGTATAAAAATTTAGCCAATTAAATTATAATAAAAAAAGAATTTTAACTAATAGTATAAATATATATTTATTCTAAGTGTAGTATTTTAACTAATAGTATAAATAGTATTAACAAAGGTCCCTATAATATGTAATTTAACTATGTACTTATACTTTTAAAGAGATGAAAAAAAAAAAAAAAAAAAAAAAAAAATCTTTTTTTTTTTGTTGATATTTTTATAAATAGTGAAGGATATGAAATATTTATGTTTGAATGTTACAATTGAAAACTTTTTTTATAGTAAAAGAAAGAGTTTTTTAATATAAGTAAGTATAATTTGGATAAAAACATAGACTTGATTATATGTGCTAATAGAAAATTTCATCCTAAGAAAGAAAATTTTGGTAAAGATTAAATCCTTTGCAACAATTTGATTTCTTTTTAATAAATCAAGTTATTGCAATAATGTGTAATAATACAAGATTGACTTCTTTGATGTATAGTAATTAATTTTTTATAAAATAAATATATATATATATATATATATATATATATATGATGCTTACTTGATGGATTTTTGTTTTTAAATTGCATCACTTATTATTAAACATAATAATATTTATATTGGATCTTTAATATTTTAATTTTTTTTTTTAGAATCCAAAATGTAATAATGATGTAATAATCCAAAATACTATTAAATTATTATACTATTTATTAAAAAATTAAAATACATAAGTATTTGTTAAAGGTGGATTTAACCTAAATCAATCTAATCAACTTGATCACTCAAGCTAAGTAAGGTAGAAATAAAATACAATATGTATATGGAAATGATATTTGAGTAGAATGGATTTCAACTTCTACAATTAGATCTTATAAATTATTTGTTGAAATTCTAATAAGACCATAAGAAAAAAGAAAAAGACATAGAAGAAAATTAAAAATAGATCTAATAAAGTAGTATTGAATAAAAGATATAAAATTATATAATAGAATGTAGAACATCTAAAGAATAACTATATGGAAAATAGAAGATAAGGCAATCTATTTGAAAAATGTTGTTGTTAATATTATTGGATTGAAATAATAAAATTTAAATTTTTTGATGATAAGATTGTACTAATTCTAAATTATAATAAAAATTTAAATAATCAAATCAAGTGTAGTATTATAGATTGAATCATTTACTTAGGAAGAAAATGCAAATTGTATAACAAACTTTGAAGCTTTAAAACAACTAAATAGCAAAAATTTGGAAGTAGAAGTATTAGCTAGTTAAAAATTAATATTTACTCTATTCATATAAATGCTCTTAGAAGTGAGGAAAAAAATCATTTTATTATTAATTAAATATTAGTTATATTATAAAAAGGAGAGCATATAGTTAATATTAGGAAAAAAAAGGTTTTTTTTTAGTAGAAGGAAATTCTATTATGTAACCAGCTATATTTGAAGCAAAATGAGGTCTTGACCATTTTAGTTTAACATAGAGTTTTAACTTAAGAAATTATAAGAAGATAGAAGTAGTTTTTATGTGGCATAATTTCTTATAACCATGAATTAATTAATATAGAATAATACTTAGTTGACCTACAAATATATTAGATCTATGGTAGAAAAAATCCAAGTTTAATAATAATACATAAGGTTGTATATTCTATAAATATAATCTATAAATATATCTATAAATATAGTATTATTTTTTATTAGAGGATTTAAATATTAATAATAAAATAGATATTAGATCCAATAATTTATTATTTTGATAAGTGAATATTTGATTTAGATTTTTTTAGTTTCTAAAAATTAATACTAGAGCACTATTTTACCTATACAATTGACCTTTTTTTAATTGAATTTGTCATATCTAATATATTTAAGAAGCAAGAAGTCATTCTAATAGTTATTTCTATCTTCAACCAAACTATTTAATTCTACTCTTATATGCTTTTTAGATACTTTTTTAGTGGCAAAACTATTTTCTAAATAAAAAAATTATTTAATTCTTTAACTTTAAGGATGTATTTTGGATTTAATTTATTCTTCCTATTAATAAAATAAATAATATTAAAAACATAGATTAAGATAGATTTATCAAAAAATAGTATATTTATATATAATTAAAAAAATATTATTAAGAATAAAAGACAAAAAAATCTTGATCCAAGACTAGAATACAAGAAAGATATTGTTTCAATATATTTGATTCTAAATTAAGATTATAGACTATCCAAGTTGAATATTTGATTTAGATAAGCCAAGGTCAAGCAATTTGAGTTTAAAAAATCCAATTAAGTATCACAATTAAACAAGAAACTAAATAAAATAATAATTTAACATATAAACTTAAGAAAAAAAAATGTTATATGATATTATGTAATGTTTATATATTATTTGTGGAATCAAACAAAATAGCTTAAAAATTTATGAAAATTAAAAATAATATTTGTAAAAAATTATCATCATGTATTGCATCAATAATAAAATTAATTTTACTTCGTTAGATATTTTAGAGTTGTTTTGGGACAATGACTTTAAAGAATCAGGTCAATGTATTCATTGTGATGTACATGCACTATATAAACTAAATTGTTGAACTATAATTTTGATTACAAGTTAAATCCAATTTATATTCTAAATT
Source organism: Physcomitrellopsis africana (assembly GCA_036785485.1). NCBI lineage: Eukaryota > Viridiplantae > Streptophyta > Bryopsida > Funariales > Funariaceae > Physcomitrellopsis > Physcomitrellopsis africana. The sequence continues at coordinate 29,579 of JAWRVF010001291.1, forward strand.
AAATAAAGGTTAGGATAGAAGTTTGATTTTTCTTGAACTCTTGAAAAATTTTACCATTTAATCAGTTTCTATTTATTTAATATAATCACAAACCCTCTAAGGAAACTACAAATTATATTCCTTCGTAAACTGTGTGCATACATAACAATTGAACAATATATGAAACCAATTCATAATTTATATTTATATTTATATTTAAAATAGATTATATAACCTCAATTAAAATACCTTCATATGAACAATACATTCATATTAAATGGAGGTAGCAACTTTGTGACAATGTCATTATCTCTATTTTCAACAAATAGTATGCTGTAGCTTCAAAATCAAAATTTTAAATTTTGTTTCGGGTATTTTAGCAGAGTTGACACGTTGTTAATAAACCTAATACTAGCAATAGAATACTACAACTCATCATAGAAGGTTTTTGATTTTTGAATGCGATTTAATTTTTTACAAAAATGTCTGAACTTGCACAATGCTAAAGATTGATCTAGAGTAGAGTGGTATGGATCCTTTAAGTATGTTCCTTGGCACCTAGAATCGGGTGTACAATGGTTAGCATACTTTTGAATAAAAAAGGAAGAATTCGACGAACAGAGCTATTAAGAAAGGTGAAGTGAATTTGGCAAATGGAATCCACCATTCACCAGTTGCTAGAATGTTGTGCGATGATCGCACTGATTTTCTTAATTTTCATGATATATAGTGTGCTTGCTGCAGCAGAAGAGATTCATGCGCTATGTCGTGCTGATCTGCTCCTCAGCTTCAGAGTTGAATGTGAGTATTCCATTGCAACTAACCAAAGCATCGATGGTCACATCGGTTGGATCCACTGGTACAGGGTCATCTCGTATCTGGGGACTATATGCAAGTGCAACTGCAATTCTCACAACAAAAAAATAAGGAATATTACACATATCACAGTTACTCTCTAAATGTAAATGGGTGGCGACTTTTGAAAAATTTCCCTGCAGCACAAAAGTTAAGGATTTTTCACGTTTTAAGAATTCCAATTTAAGCGAAATCTCTACGGAAATTATGAGCCGAGATGCCTTGAACTTGAAAGCAACTTGTGGTGAATATGTTTGAGGGTTTTCCTCTTGAAAATCGAATCAAAGAATGTGAAGCTGTAACGCAATAACTCTCCTTAACGAATTTACTTGTACTCGTGCAACAGGTTTCTTGTTAAGCTTAAACTCACCCAGTAACGGTGACTTCCATCCTCTGTCCTTGGCTAGAACCAGATAGTTCTGAAGAAAAACGTCATAGTACCTGCAGTTTGGTTACCAGCCAACATGGTGTAAAATCTCCTCCACCAGAAATGGGCATTCCTGTTAAGTAAACGGTCTTTTATATCTACTCTTGCGTTTTGGTATAATCAAGATGCTGGTGTACATGGAAAACTTACCCACCACCACGTCCAAGACGGCCTCCCTTTCGATCAAATGCCAATCCTATTCAATCCATGACGAATGTTCCCCCAATTACCTATCTGATAATCCCGAAACAACAACCTAATGAATCTAGTGTTCGACGATTCAAGTCATACAAAGATATGCCTTAATAATCAAACAAAAACATGCGCATACTGAAGTTGAACAGCGGAAGAAAGAAAAGTGCCTGGAAGTAGGAGCAAGTCGAGGGGCTCATTCGTCTGCATCACTGTAGCATCTCAACACCCAAACTGAGAATTAGTTATACAATGAAACAAAATGTGCATCGCAGGTGTTCACAAAAACAATATGCATCACTGCAAGAGCATTTGGATTTTACATTCTTTCTTTATAACGTAAATTTATTACCAAAAAGATGGTGCAAACTTGCTTGTGTTGGGTACTCCATCTTTCATGAAAACAATTTACTTCGTGCTATGCATGAATTAACATATAATTCGTTGGGAAGAAAAAAGAATTTAGAATAATTTATTTTAATAAAATTAAAAGAAAAAGAAGAAGCAGACAGCGCGTAAAATTTAAGAAACGGGATTTCACTGTGCTGTACCAAATAGCTCATCAACAGAGGAAGAACTAGCGATGTTAGAATACAGTCTCAAAGTTGGTGCGGACTCAGAGATGCTGAGAGTACCTTCATCTCGAGGGCTTCCTGAGGAATCCAAAGGCGTAGGCTCCAGAATGTTCATGTGATTCAGGATCAGATCATCATCCATGTTGGTGATGTGCAGCATCCGCATATGACTTTCCATGTCCTCAACTCGTGGGACATAAACTTTCGTATCTTGCATATGAAAACAACAATAACCATCAGAATGGATTCGTCTAAACAGCTACACCTGCTTCGGATACTCTCAGCATCGAAGCAACCCGGATTTAGAGAAAAGATCATCCTTCACAATGGTTTAAAAAAATTAGACTGTGACGGCATATCTGCTAAAAATTTCTGCATATCCGTTCCTCAATACATAGAGACATGAACATTTGTATCTTTTCAAGTACTTGAAAACCTAGAATCCTGCGAGTATCCTCACCTCCATATTGCCGTTGCTTTCCCAAAAGGTCGGACAAAATATGTGACGTGTCCACTTCTCGAAGACTTGCACAGCTCACGTAGGCGCAAATCCTCTTGCTGTTCTGATACCATTCCGCAGACAATACATGCTTCTGAATTGCTTCATCTGCCAATTTCCAATTCAATCAGCTTGCATTTACGTCTAAGTTCCAATTCAGGGACACCTGCGCTACTTCATCAAACCCCAAAAATCCGCTCTACAATCTGTTTACCAAAGTTCAGAATACAGAGAACTCATCCCCAAAGAACTCTTCAAGCCTCCAGCACGACAAAGACTTAACAACAAAATTAAGCAAAACGCACAAAACGAGAGCGGGGTGATCCAGAGCCGCTCGCTAACCTTCCTGAACCCTGACCTCGGGCAAGAATTTGCGAAGCTCCCGACGCACGATGGTCCTGAGGGCTGTTTTCTGCAGGTGCACGATCTCCATCGGCGAGCCTGCGGGGCTGCTCAGCGTGGCCATGGGGACGATCAGTCTCCGCCCCACGTGCGGCATCTTTCTCGCTGCTGCTGCAACAACTATGCCCTGCCCACCCACAATCCTCCCGCCGTGCTCTGCATCTCTACTCCAACTCTCATTGAATTTCGCTTGCTCCTGGAGGGACTGATCAGGTCGAACCTTCCGTGGCATCGTCTCGCCTACCTCGCTCGCTCTCTCTGGTTTTAGAAAACACCCGCCCCTCCCCCCGCACTCGACCTCACCCTCACGGAGCGACTTCCGAGGTTGGGAACTTTTGAAAATTCTCCACCACCCTGTTCGAATTCGAACTCATCCCCCAGGGCGACTTCCAAGGTCGGGGGATTTATATGGGGGAAGAAATGATACACTACAGCTTATCAAAGGCTATAATTAGTTTTTATCAATTCTCATTGCAAAATTATTTTTCTGTGTTTCTGTGTTCAAAAGGGAAATGTTTCCAGAAAATTCAAGTATATGCTTGTGTTCAAATTTGTAATTTTGCACTTTAATTTTTACAATAAATAATTAAAATTGATTTTTATTTAATTTTCTTTTTTAAAAGATCATAGTTGACATTTGAGAAAAATCTAAATAAATGTAAATATATATTTTTAGATATACTAAAAAACAATGATAATTTGGTTCATAATATTATGTGTGATTAGTGTAAGTGAGTATCTATCATTTATGTACCAAATACACTAGAAAAAATATTTTAAAACATGATAACTTCATTGTTAGCTTCGTGTTAACAACTTCATTGGTAATATGATCAAACCCAATGCACCCACGGCATTCAACAAATGATCAATTGCACGTGTTAATACCTAGTTACAAAATAATCATTGACAACATTGTCAATCAAGACACAACCCAATGGATAAGACATTGTGATGACCATAATACACACAACCAACTTTCTTACGAAATAAAAACTGCATTTCTATTAAATAAATTTCCCATGCGAGGTGTCGGTGATCACCTAGTGTCGGTGCGGTGTCAGTATTCATCGAGAGTCGGTGGGGTGCAAGCTTTGCTTCAGCAAGCGTAGTGTGTGTATCACGATGCGGCGATGGCTCGCGCGATGAGCAACCAACAGATTAGTTGATTGAACCCAGCTACAAGATGGAAGAGAATCTGAGTACTGGAGACATCGGACAGCGTATCCAGGATGATATCGTCAACTTTGGTGCGTTCTGTAAAGTTACAAGTGTTGCAAGCGCTGAAAATGAGCTGTGAATTGCGTCGATCATATTGCTCCTCGTGGTGTGCTTTACACGAGGTTATACTGGTAAAGTGTAAGGAAGTAATAAGGACTTCTGAGAAAATCTTTTTGAACAGTGTAGCCGAGAAGGGAAATGCCACGCAATTATATTCATGGAAGAATCAAAACATTGCCTGTGCTCAAGCACATGGCACAGTTCTTGACCTAGAAGCTTGAAGTTCGGTCTCTTGAACAAGCCATGTGGTGAGAATAGGTCGAAGAAGGCCAATGGTCAGCAGAAGATTGCCAGCAAGTGAATAGAGGTGAGCATTTGGTTGTTTCCTTCAACGTCGAAGCTTCAGCATCAAATGTGGTTGCATCATTTGCTACCTTCGTCGTGGAGATTGCTGCAGTATCCGTGTGGACAATCTTTATGGCGATGGCTGCAGGATTTATTTCACCAGCGTTTCCCTACTGGAGTACAATGTTCTCGCGCTCTAAAGCTGAGAGTTGGATGTTGAAAACGACTTCGGACCAGATTTGTCTGCTGAAGCAAACCATAGCTTCTTCTTAAGTATTTTAGGTGCTGGGCTTCAGTCCATGCCTGTGAACTCCATTTTATCCACCTTGTCAAAGCTGCAATTTAATGACGAGCATGGTACCTTTCAAGCTCAAGAGGTACCTTGATGACGCAAGTCGGCATTGAGCATCGGCACATTCCACAGCAACGCGCATGCGCATGCTTGAAGTAAGGGTAGTCGGTCATGATCGGTATTCGATGTTCAGATTACTTGCTCCTTGAGCAACAATAAAGCTGAGTAATCACTGCTGACTGGAGAGGCTGAACTTCCTCCGATGTCCTTCCTGAGGGCTTAAATTCTTCGTGAAATGCAATTTTGCCTAAGAGTTCCTTGCTCACCGATCGGTGCGTGTTCTCAGAAGATAATCTTAAGCCCTGCGTGGCTATTGTCTTATTCGTCTCTTTACCGCCTTCGTCATATTGCGACGTTTATTGACGATCAGAATCCGAACAGCTGTGATGAGCTGCTGCATAGTGTGGTGTCCGCAGCAGCACCATCTCACCTCCGACCAAACTTGCAGATGTGCGTCGAGAATTTGGAGCTCTCCAGCTTATTTCAGTTGGAAACTATTACATCTTCGAGATGTGGTCTCAAAAGTCGGGGTTGTGGACATCGTCAAAACTTGAGCAAGGTGGTGGAGGCCAGCAAGATGAGCAAGCTCGAGGGGACGGTCATCTGTACGGTGACTAGAGTGGAGAAGCGGGACATTGTACAAGTTGACAAGGCGGCAGTAGGCGCAACGGTGGAGGACACCCATGCTTGTGTCAGTCGCATCTTGCACGTAGCAGATTGGTGAAAGAAGCTGGGCTTCTGCCGCAAACCTTAGCTCGACGTCAACAAATATCTAATTCACTCAGCATTTCTGCAGCTAGTAGGGGTCGACACGGCGCTACTGGTCTGCATGGAGAGCAACACAGATCATGAAAAGGCTCGAGGCTCACCGTCGAAGTACATCGTGGGCGTGCCAGGGGCGGACTCGTGTAGGATTTGGATCCTCCACATGGCGGTGGAGGGCATCTCGGTTTATGGCAATCGCAAGTCTGGCATCTTGAGCTTGATTCAGGTAAACTACGCCTGCCACCGCCTCCAGGGGACCTTGGCCTTGTACTCGGCGAAGGACACCTAGACCTTGAAGCATTGGAAATGAAGGGCGTCTCCACGATGTAGTGCGGATTGCAGTTGGGTGGCCCTTTGCAGCTGTAGGGCGATCTGCACTCTAAGCATTGACCTTGGCTCAAAGATGGCTTGATGCGGCTCTTGCCGGGAGTTAGAAACTCTGGCTGGCATCTTGTCTGGACGCCCTTGGGTTGACGCACACCCTGGGAAGGACTCCTCTGACCCAAATGGCATACGCAGTCTCGGCATGAGCTGACCTTTGTCGACGGAGGGCATAGGCTTCTCGTACTCAAGTCCTTGTGACAGAGACATTCTTGACAATCAACGTAGCGATTGCCTGTAGGAGGGGCAGGGACCTCATCTATGTAGACTGTGCTACGCTGTCTTGCTGAAAGACAGAATGGTTTCGGAGGGCAAACAGGGGAAGGTGAAGGCGAACCACATGGAGAAGTGAAACTAGGTAATTTCTTAATGTAAGACGGGCAGCTGCAGTCGATTGAAGCTGGCGGAGGACAGGGCGCCAATTGCTTTATGTACGGTGGGCAGGAGCATACAATTTTGGGCCCGCATGAAGACACAGGTCTTACAGGACAGGGGCTACAGGGAGGAGGAGGAGGAGGACAGTCGTAGCAAGGATTGCAGGGATCCTGGTAAGCACTACAGCGGTCTTTAGGGAAAGCAGGAGTGCATGGTCTGGAAGGTTTCAAATAGATGTCTGCAAAGGCGGGGTTCGAACCACACAATCGCAAGTCATAAGGGCAACAGTCTGTGGGCGAACAACTTTGGTCAGGGCCTCTTGAAGCTGCATTGGTTGGCCGACATGGAGGCAGGTAGATTTCGTCGTGTTCAACGAATCGTCGGTACCCAGTAGGAAGATGATCTTCCTGACAGCCTTTAGAATCACAGCTCATATATCTCGGGTGCAAGCCATGTAAACAAAAGTAGTCTGGCATTTCCACTGAAGGGCATACGTAGCAACTGCAACCGTTGCCACCTGCAATTCGTGCTGCTGGCTGTGAAGCGATATTTTTCGCATGGGAAGAACGCAACTTAGGTTCAGAGGGAACCTGAGTGCTCACGTCTGAACAATTGGTTCTCGTTGACGAGTGGCTGTTGTATTTCACACATATGGAAGTTCGATGTACTTTAGCACTTTCGGGAGGGACCTGAGCGCTGGCGTCCCGACGTGATGATCTCGGTGGCGAACATTGTAGTAACCTAGGGTCATTACTGGCATCCCATCTTCGCCTCAGGCCCGTTCGTCTGTCGTGGTATCTATTGTTTTCTGGTCCAACTCCGTCTTTTACATCTTCAGTTGGCTTCAACATTCTCCTTTCAGAATAATACTCCTAGGTTTGTGCACCGAACCTTTGTTGCAGTTTATCGGGTAGAGCCATGCCCAGTAGATTCACAGACGTCAAGTGAGTCGTCTATTGTCACTCCATGGTTTTAGCCACAGTGATTCGGTATCATTTTGTGATGCCTCTCATCAGAACGATGCTGCCATTCCAGGTGTTGCCGTCGTCAAGATCTTGACTTTAAAGAGAACCTTTGTGAAGATTGTTGTCTTACTACAAAGGAGACTCCAGCAACACATTTTATAATCTGATAGCGTCTTGTGATTGTGGATTCTAATTTCCCCAGTGTTTTCAAGACATCATTCAATCTTGAAAGAGTTAATCATCCTGAATAACGCACTCGTCCAATTATGAGCGTGAGAGGCCGAGTTCCCTCACCAAGCACAAAAAGATAACCGGACGTCACGGTCGGCAGAAAATGATAATCTCGGAGAGTATTCTAACAATTATGAAACCCGTCGAAAAGCCACTTCGAGGCAAAGGCATAACCTAATGAAGAGGGGTGTAGGGGATGGGGAAGAGATGTGGGCCAAGAGACACGGTTCGCCTTGACGAGATTCTCACAGTTGTGGTCACGAAACCTTCGGAGCCAAGCAGCGCTTTCAGCTGTTATGGCCACATACCATCAAACACCAACAGGCAAGGCAAGCTCAAGATTTCGTGAGGACAACTCGAACGCGACAACGTAGACCCAGCATTGCTAAATAGGGAGTGTCCACGAGGAGGCTCACGGACGCACACATCCAGCGCTTGAGCAAGACTGGCATCACCGCAAGGCTGCGTCCCACACAGCGGAGCCCTAATTTATCATTTCTGGACGGGAAGATTTTTTAGGGTTTTTGACGGGGAATATTCGATGTGTACTTGACAATGTAACCCACCTCTACAATTAGGAGTGGTTAAGAAAATATTGAATGATTGGCATTTAACATCAATTTTTCACACTATTTGATAATTTTAATTGTTATCATATTATTTTAATTGTATATCATATAAAATTATAATTTTAATTGTTATAAAATAATTTTAATTGTTATCATATAAAATTAGTATATATTTTAGGGTTCTTCTTTGCAAAAAGAAAAAAATAAAGAAATTATTTTAGAAAGAAGCAAAAAAATATTTAATATAGGGTAAGGCAATGATTAAGTAATGCACCAATTCCCATGTTGATTGGAGATTCAAATCTACACTCTTATGGGTTGCAAAGAAGATTATGAAGATCACTTTGGTAAACCATTATTTAGACATTGCATATTTTACCATCTCACAATTGATTATGTATATCATAGCAATAGATAGACACACACACTTAGTGTTATAATAAAAATATAGCATTAGTGACCCTTATTATGTTTTAAATATGACATGATAAAACAAGTGATTAATGTATACTAACATATAATGTAGTAATAAATCACAAAACAAAATTGTTACCAAAAATTACAAAAACCTCTTTTGTTAATATTACAAAAAAAAACTAAATAAAATAATGCAAACAAAACTACACACACCTGTTTAAAATTAAAAAATAAAAATAGATAAAATAAAAACAATTACATACAAAAAAAACAAAGTAAATATCATAAAATGCAATTACATGAATCTTGCAGTTTTATTTTGTGATTTATTTATAAACTTAATATACAATATTTTTTTTTTTTTATAAATACATAATATTGATATTATTAATTTACTATTATTACTTTAAAAAAACTATATTATTTTCTTTAATCATATCATCACAACTATTATAAAATATTGTAATATTAAGAAATATTGTTTATATTTTTAAAATAAAAAAATATTATGTGTGTGTATATATATACATATATAAGTGGTTATTTATTATTAATTTTAAACATTAATTATATATACACTTTATAAATTTTATTCTTGAAAAAATTTAAATTAGATTATTTAAAATATGACATGGATATTTTGATACCCCCATGCCTTGGAGGGAATTACAAGCAATAGTTCTTGCAAGCTCTTCTCAACCAAGAGAGTGAGAGCTCAACCTATGTGAGCTTGCAAAATTCTCAAGGGCACCGAACCAAGAAGTGTAGAGGTTGTGGGAAGGGAAAATTCCAGTGAGGTCATCAATTTGATTACAAGTGACACCAAAATATTCAAAAGGAGATACCAAAATATTTATGTCCTTAAAAAAATAGATAGATAGATAGATAGATAGTTAGTTAGTTAGGTAGGTAGGTAATATAATGATTGTATATAATATACTTAATCATCTTAATATATTTTTAATTTTTATAATTTTATCTTAATGTTGAAATAGTGGATTTAAAAAATTAATGGATATCTTAGCAATATGATTATTTTTAATTCAAATTTTATTATCAGTATAATTATTTTATTTATTACTTTATAAATCAAACAATTATTCTTGCTGACATAATTTAACTTTTTCTTAGTAACAAAAAAAGATAATATGACATTGTTTAATGATAAGACAAAAAAAACATTTAACTAAATATTATTGAAGTTTTAGCTCTATTAAAGAATTTCTTTAATGTAAATGATTTAGTTTTTTATCTACATATAATTGATGTTATATGTTTTGTTAGAATAACGCATAATTAAATCTATTATATACATAACAAATATAAAGTGTATCTTTTGAGCTACATACAACTAGAGTCATTTATTAAATTGATTAAAATAATTGTATGGAAAAAAATGCAAATTTTGTTGCTATCAAGCTTTGTGATGGAATTTCTCCATCTTGAGGTTTGTTGAAGCTTTGTTAGATTAGTTAATAGAGTATGATTGGGGTGGCAAATTTGTCTTTGAATTCTCTACCTATTTAAGGTATGTTGTATGTACTTTATTTTTTTATGTTTCTCTACTTGATCATGCTTCATTGTAAACAATCTCTTTGATTGCAAAAGTGATTTTTAGATTTTACATCTTATATAAGAATTGCAGTAAAAAAAAAATGGAGGTTACAATGCTTGTAATCATAAAAATGCTACTTTGTAGGAAAAATGCTTTTCTAATTATACACAATCTGCTAAATCATTCTCAAAATTTTAATACTTAAATACATGCTTCAATATTTTCTAACTAAGGTACGTTTTATCCATACATGAAAATACTTCTAAACAATTGTAAGTTTTTTAAGCTACCTAAAAAAAACTATATAATAATTCTTAACAAAAATTTGTATAATAAAAGATTGTTGAAAGTGGTACATGAAAATCTTTATAAATAAAATATTATAAAATTTACTTATTCTTTTATTAATAACAAATAAATAAAAATAATATATATATATATATATATATATATATATAAAATAAATTATTTTTTATTCATATTTTTTTATTGAATTCCTTTAAAAAAGAAAAAAGAAAAAAAATAGAAGATGTTATAAGTTAAATTTTTATTATGAATAAATAAAGCATCATTTTAAAGAAACATATTGAAATAGAAAATACATATAATTTTAAAAATAGAACCTAATTTCTTTATTTTTATTTTATTTTATCCTATATAGTAAAATATATTAATATAATATATATATTTTATGTTATTAAATTTAATTTTATTATGCATTTTTCAAGTATTTTAATATATAAAATTCCAAACAAGTAAAATATGGCAAGCTATAATTTAAATTAAAGAATAGAATATATATTTTAATAAATTGAGATTTTTACTTAATTATGTAAAATACATAAATATACAAGTAAATATAATTACTATTTTGAATTTTACTATATATCATAAAATAGTATATATTTTAAAAAATATATAATTTTGATAAATTAGAAAAAGAATAGTTGGTTTTTATTTTATTGAAGTTGACTTATTAGAAAAATTTTAAAAATCTTATTTCATATATTTGAGATGTAAATTTATGTATTTTATACACTATCTTATGTAACGTTTTGAGTTGTATTTTAGTAAACATGCACCACTATTGTGTTTTCTATTGTCTTAGCAAGTCTATATTTAAGAATTTTGTAATTTAATTCAATTCATACATAAGTTATGATTTTGTAACTTTTATTTGTCATTTAAATTAATCAAATTCAACTAATTATCAAAAACTTTATTTATAAAAATCTATTAAAATAATAATATAGATTTAAATACTGTAATTATTAAATCTAAAATGATATTTTTTTTTGTAGGTTATTAAAATATTATTTAGTTTATTTTTATATTTGCAATATAAAATTTTAATCTTTAAATAATGATAATTAATTAAAAAAAATTAAGTTATCATTTTTGATTATATATATATATATATATATATATATATATGAAATCCTTACTTTTAATTTTTTAATCTTTTATCAATTAAATAATTTTAAAAAAAAATTGGATTTTTGTTTGTATTAAGTAATTTTAAGTTTTTTTGTTTTGACCAACTTCTGATCTTGTCAAAACAGTTTAAGCAATTAAATATGAAACTTTAGATACACTTTGATATAAAAAAAATTAAAGTATAATCAATTTGTATTGGCACTTTTCTAATAACAAATGACCTTGTAAACACAGTGTAGAATGCTGGTTTAACACAACTGCCACCAACAATTTATAATTTTCTTAAATCTTATTATAAATAATTAACTAAAAAATATTTATGGACTAGATTTATTCTTTAACTAGCTATTGCATCTGTCATTTTGCTAAAGTAACCTATTGTAGTAAATAAAACACATTTGAACTTCAAAAAAATTAAAATCTTGTGTTAAAGTATTTGAATCCTTATTTAATGGTTAATAAATTAATAATCACAATAGCAGCAATCAAACTTGATTTTGACTGAAAACAGTATTAATTTCGAACTTTGTACAAGTCGATAACAAAACAATGTTTTTATTTTTTCTTTTACTTGCAATTAATACTATATTATTAATACAAATGTCAAAATTGTTTTGTTGTTACTTTGATAATTGAAAATTAATATGTCATGATTTTTCTTAAATATTAAACATTTTAGATTCTCTTTTAATAATCAAAATTGTTTTTTTAGTCTTAAGAATATAATCCTATTAGAAGTTTCTTTTAAAAGAATAATTCATTTACTGAATTTCATTAAATCATGAGAAAATTTTGTTCCTCTAATTATATAATCTTTCCAAAAATATTATACCAGGTTGTTGTTTTAAGTCACCACTAGCTTTAGTGACTCTTAACTTTTTATCGAGACCTCTAAATCAAACATTTTTTTAACATTCTATGATTTTGTTTGCACAAATTGTCCTCTCTCTTTTTTGTTTTATAATGATGTTACAAAATCCTTCGCATTACTTTGAGGTTCACATCAATCTTTCAATATGACAGATATTTTTGAAAAAGAAGGTATACAAAAATGTATTTAAGATATTTACTGACATCTTTAAGAAAACCTTTGTGATTCTTTTCTTTCTCAAACAAACATAAAATTACACTTTCATTCGCATTTGGTCTATATATATATACATATATATAGACCAAATGAGAGAGAGAGCGAGAGAGAATATGCTGGTTATCAATGTATTCATGTCGACAATGGAAGTTGAATAGCGCAGTGTGAATGCGTTCTTTGCGCAAATGGTTAAATCCACGGTGTGGTCACCAAAAGGTTATCGGGATTCCGATGTGTGGCTCTGGATCGTCATGTTTGATCCTACGGTTGAATATCCTCTAACGACCGGCTGTCATACGTCCACGTGAGGGCATCTAATTAGAGCTTGTGACCGATCCACATGAGAGGAAACGGGAATGGGCCGGGTGTTTCGACGGGCCACCCTCGCAACACCCGCGCCAGGGTTTTTCCAGGGTTTATCACCAAACCATCGTCTTCTTTCATTGAGACGAAGGTTTCGAGAATTTTGGCTCCCGCTCGAACTGGTGCACTGTTCCTGCACTTGAATGGCATCACCGAGCTTGTAGAGCCAGCTTCGTTACTTGTGTTATTGAATTTCTCTTTCCATTGTTTGGCTGCCTTTTAGGAACATTGCGCTAAATTTTGAGGATTGTTGTAGCGTAGAGGTTTTGCGAGGATTAACAATTTTAGGTTTTACGTTTTGAAGACGTAGCTATGGCGCCCGCTGCATCTTTTGCTGCTGTTCATGGACCTGCCGTTGTTGCCCCGCTTCCAGCCGGTTCCTTGCGGGCTTCTTCTGACAGGGTGAGTTTTCCTCGTCATTGCTATTCTGGTGTGCTACTTGCATTTGAGCTTGTTTGGTTAGTTGTTTTTGACGTATCTGCTTCTTCACTCCCCTTTTGAGTACCAACTCTGCTGATTTAGAGGAAGCGAGTGCTAGCATTTTTCTGGGTTCATGTTGTTGAAGACTTGAGGTGATGGTTGGTTTCGTTGTCAAATTCAGTTGCTGTGGTCAATTCTATAAGTTGTTGTAGCTATTCTGTTCAAGCCCTGTAATGCTGAAGCAGACTTAATACTAATTTGGGTGTCAACAGATTTCGGTCTCCATCGTTAGCGCATCACCAAGCGGGAGATTGTCTCAGTCTAGGACTTCGTTCCTGCCTAGTCAAAGAGCTGTGTTGAGATCTTCCGCGTCTATTTCTGGACGGGCGAACGGATTCAATGTTTTCTTTGTATTGAAGTCAACTAGCACTCCTGCCGCTGGTCGCACCAGTATCAGATGCGATGCAACTGTTGCTGAAAAGGAATCTCCTGTGGAGAAATACGAGTATCAAGCCGAGGTAATTTCTTTCCTCATATGCTTATTAGTACAGTGTTTGTGGTGTAAGTTATCTTCTATTGTGATTGTTGCTGAGAAAGTTTTCTAATTAGCATCGCGAACCTGTTGAAGTTAACGACAGAGCTCTCCAGGAATCTTTTTGATTCAGCCAATTCGTTCAGCAGCAAAAAATGTTTCTAAGTTTTAGCAGTGCCCAATATCTAAAAAGAGCTGCTTATCGTGCGCTATAAAATTTGTGTCATGACATGTAACCAGCTAGCCGGTAAGAATTGCTGTCCAAGGTTGAATTCGATATCTCAAAGCTTTTGTGGTATCTTCCAGGTCAGCCGGTTGATGGATTTGATTGTGAACAGTCTTTACAGCCACAAAGAAGTCTTTCTCCGGGAGCTTGTCAGGTAGTACAGTTGAAAATTTCTTCCTACGTAGGAGAGGAGATTGGTCGTCTAAGATTGTCCTTCTTTGGGTCCCCGACTGGTTCCGGCAGGAGGGAGTCTAATCGTTCTCTCATTGGATTCGTTGCTGAGAACTTGTATATAGTGTTTTGAAAGTAAACGATATTTAATTTGAATTATTGATAATTATTACTTTAAAACTTGATACGAGGGACGGACTGCTTTGAATCATCAGTCTGTTGTATTTTCGCGGTTCACAATGTCTCGTACTGTTTTAAATGCACTGGCTTGACCTTGTTGTTGTGTATTAATTGATAAAACAGCAATGCGAGTGATGCTTTGGACAAGTTGCGGTTCCTCAGCGTGACAGACCCGAAACTTATGGAGCCTAATCCCGATATGGAAATTCGCATCAAGGCGGACAAGGATGCCGGCACCGTTACTCTTATGTGAGTGCTTACGATTTGTACACGTGACTGAATGTTAAGTATGCGGAGATTATTAGTTTGAATATTTGTCGAGTGTAAGAGTTTTCTGTTTTTTAATGGTTCTCTCGGACATTTTCGATATTAATGACTCATCTCGTTGGTTATTTTACAGAGACTCCGGAATTGGAATGACTCGGGAAGAGCTCGTTGATAGTTTGGGTACTATCGCTCAGAGTGGAACGGCAAAGTTTATGAAGGCAATGAAGGTCGGTAATTTACCGGGCAGAAACTTTACCTCACCACTTCACAACTGTTTTTCGGGCTCTAGATGTTGTCTGACCTTGTTCTTTGACGCTCGATTACAATGCAGAGTTCTTGTGAATAATCTGTTTTTGGTAACATTCGGCGTATTTTCTTCTTATCATGTGTGTTGCATAGATTTGTGTCGCGTCCCTGTTCCTATTTTCTTTTTTCAGAGCAATATCTCATATACTTTTTGGATATTTGAGCAGGAAAACAAGGAGAACAGCTCTGACAACCTGATTGGGCAGTTTGGTGTGGGTTTCTATTCTGCATTTCTGGTCGCCCAGAAGGTTGTTGTATCGACCAAGAGCGCCAAATCTGATAAGCAATATGTCTGGGAAGCAGAGGCTGACAGCGGTTCATATACCGTCCGGGAGGAGACAGACTCTGAGAAGATGGTTCCCCGTGGAACCGTCATCACACTTTATCTGAAGGTAGCCTCCTCAAGACATCGTCTCTGGCCATAAATATTTTTGTGATGTAATGTATTGTTGTTTGTCTGGACATCCGGTGGCGCCAACGTGCAGAGAATGGGAAGAAGAGTTTGATTTTGAAGGTGCATGGAAATTTTTGCTTGAGTTATTAATATATTGGATGGATTTTACAGGATGATGAGAAGTTCGAGTATGCGGATCCTATTAGAATTGAGAACCTTGTCAAGAACTACTCTCAGTTCATCTCATTTCCCATCTACACCTGGCAGGAAAAGACACGTGAAGTAGAGGTACACACAGTCATGCAGCGGCATAGAATACTACTACTAGTCTTGGATACGTTGGTTGTAATGGTTGTATTTTCACATTTCATATTGTGAGCAAGGGTGTTGTTTCAGCTCTTGAAGGTGTAGTTATGTTTCTGTGTTTTCTCTTTCTGGCAAGTAGGTAGAAGATACGGAGAGTGAAGAGGTGACTGAAGAAGATAAGCCAAAGGAGAAGAAAATGAAGAAGATAACTGAGAAGTACTCGGATTGGGAGCTTGTCAATGAAACGAAGCCTATCTGGGTAAGTTTTCTTTAGGACTTTCCACTAGGTAACTCTAGTATTCTACCGCAGGAATGATTAGCTATTTTATACAATATTTTCGTGTATTCGACATACATTTCGATTTTTCAATCGTTTATTTAATTATCTCGTATATGTGTGTCACATCTCGTATCGCTTATTTTGGCAAATGTTGTTGATGCAGTTGCGGAATTCGAAGGATGTTTCCAAGGAAGACTACAGCACTTTCTACAAGAGCACGTTTAAGGAATTTATTGACCCGCAAGCCTACATTCACTTCAGTACCGAGGTATCTCACTTACGCTATACGTATGTAGCACTTCGGGAGTGAAACTGTTGTGATATTTTTGCGCTTGCGTGTTTCGCAGTTACAGTGTGTTACTTCTTTTTTTGTTGTGAAGTTTCGAACTTATGAGTCATCAATTTCTTGTTTGTGGTTGCAGGGAGAGATTGAGTTCAAAAGTTTGTTATATATTCCAGGAATGGCCCCTTTCAATTCTGAGGATATGGTCAGTGGGAAAACAAAGAACATCCGGTTGTATGTGAAGAGAGTTTTTATTTCAGATGAATTCGACGGAGAACTGGTAAGCTGCAAATACCTGCTTGTTGCTAGAGTTTCAACACTATTTTTTCAAATCTGCTAAGACCCATATATATTAATCGTACTCATCGGAGTGCTGTGTGGTTGTTTCATTATCTTTATGAACCATGTGAAGTGGTTGTCTGAAGTAATATTTTTAGTACTCAATTTGAGTAGATGCTGGTGCTTTGGAATGGCGTGGCAGTTTCCGCGATACTTGGGATTTGTTAAGGGTGTGGTGGATTCCAACGATTTGCCTCTGAATGTGTCGCGTGAAATCCTACAAGAGAGCCGCATTGTAAGTCCTTATATTCTTCCAGAATGTCTAATAACAATACTGCCAGCGCCACGTTGATTTCTATAATGAAATATTGAATGGAATTGACGCTTCAGATTGCCTATGTTAGTGCAAGTTAAATGCATCATCATGGTCATTGAAGTCCCAGTATCTATGGTTTGGTTTGCACTCATCCTATTGACATGTATTTACACAATTGTGCACGATCGGGTTGATTGATGCAGGTTCGCATTATGAAGAAGCGACTGGTTAGAAAGACTTTTGATATGATTGAAGAGATAGCTGATCGTGAAAAGAAGGAGGTACGCTGTAAATTTGGAGAAATGAATTTTGCAATTATCATTTTGCAACAGATACCACTGATTCAACCGTGGTAAATGTCATCGCTAAGTTTAGGCATGGTTTTGCTCAAGTTTCCTACTACTATTTGCATCAGGATTACAAGCAGTTCTGGACTAGTTTTGGAAAGAACTTGAAATTAGGGTGTATCGAGGACACCGCAAATCACAAGAGACTAGCGCCACTACTTAGGTTCAACTCCAGCAAGAAGGAGGAGGAATTGATCAGTCTTGACGAGTATGTGGAAGGCATGAAGGAAGATCAGAAAGAAATTTACTACTTGGCTGCAGATTCACTGAAGAGCGCAAAAAGTGCACCTTTCCTGGAAGAGCTTGTCAAGAGGGATATGGAGGTGAGTTCTTTGTGAATTCCTGTAAGTTGGTTAGCAATATCCAGCGTATTGTTGTATATTTTTAAATGTTTAGTACCGTTTTATAAAAAAATGGTTTTTTAGGGGGTAGAAATGCGTGAATGATGATATACTCTTTTAGTGACGACATTTCTCCATGATGTTCAGGTTCTACTCTTGGTGGAACCCATTGATGAAGTTGCTATTTCCAACTTGCAATCCTACAAGGACAAGAAATTTGTGGATATCAGCAAAGAAGATCTTGATCTTGGTAATGGATTGTTGATGACTTTTGGATTTTTTATGCTTTGCTACGTTATGCATTGTGTCATTGCATTCAGTAAGATATTTATTTGAATTGATATCGTGTTTCATGAAATTATAAAGCTTGTTCCATGTTTCATGTTTCATGAAATTTGAGGTATAATTTTTTTGGCGCTTCAGGAGATGTTGATGAGGAGAAAGAAAAAGAGACTGAAAAGGAGTATCGAGCATTGTGCGACTGGATGAAGCAAAACCTTGGTGACAAGGTTGCTAAGGTTGCCGTTTCCAAACGTATCAGCTCTTCACCATGTGTGCTTGTTTCCGGAAAGTTCGGGTGGTCTGCTAACATGGAGAGGTACGGAAGCATATTTTCTGGGTTCTTGCTGAATGTTGCCAATTTGTCTCGGGTGGATAGAAGAAACCATGCGAGATTACAGAATCAACCACTTAACATTGTGCCATTAGGATTATCATTGTACATTGAACTCGTTGCACTGTCTAGTTAACCATCCCCTTTTAATGGATGACTGGCAGTTCGTTGAATGTTACTTATATGTGCCTTTTCTTTTTCAGCACAGCCATTATCACTTGACAGCAAGTATCTGATATGTCTTGTGGTTACTTCAATGCGTTGTGTTTCAGAATTATGAAGGCGCAAACTTTGGGTGATAACTCACAAATGGAGTTTATGCGGGGACGCCGCATTCTTGAAATTAACCCCAACCACCCCATTATTCAGGACTTGAATGTACGTCAGTTTATGTGCTCGTATTAATGGATTAGTGTGTCCAAATTTCACTTTTTGGAGCCATTCAAATTGTAGGAAAGTTGCAAATTTTCTACACACTCACAAGTGAGCTCACTTATTTTTTCCAGGTTGCTTGTAAAGACACTCCAAGGAATCCACGCGCGCAGGCACTGGTTAACCTCCTCCATGAGACTGCTCTGCTATCCAGTGGTTTCACAGTAAGTTGATTCATCGAGTTGGTTCCTCTCTTATAATTTTGGTCAGCTGACAAAGACCTGGAACTTAAAATCAGATGTCGTGTTGTATGTCACTACTATCGTCTTGTTTTCTTGTTATCGATCCCATATTCATGTTTACAGTTTATTAATTCGAATTGTCTTTGTGATGCGCAGCCTGAGAATCCCGCTGAGTTTGGGGCGCGTGTTTATGAGATGATGGGCCTAGCTTTGATTGGAAAGAATGAAAGTGAAGGAAAGGTAGAAAGCGCAGAACAGAAGTCACCGATCGATGAAGCTACCTCTTCTGAAAGTCCTTCCGAGGTTGTCGAGGCTTCTGAAGTCATAGCAGAGAACGATCCATGGCAATCATAGGTAGTCAATTTTGTAGGTTATGTTCTTTAGAGTTACTGCATTCAATTATAGAGATCTAATTCTGTAGATTACGATGTTACCGAGCTGTTTCGAATATCTGTGCGGTGCTCTTAGCGATTTTTCTACCCCTAGTTCTTGATTATGATATTACAACAAGGGAAGCGGCGTATCTTCAGATTAAATGTTTAACCTATGAATGTGGTCCCAATAAAAATAAAATAAAAAAAAACGCAATTAGCACGAATTTTGAAGTGCATATTCTGCATATCATATACCTTGACAGACACTTCTGGTGTTGACGCTATTTCTATATGCATTGCTGCATAAGATACTATGTTAATGAACCATTGTGTTGCTGAAGATGCATTCTATCTTTTTTGTGTGAAGAGCTACGCTTGAGCCGTTCCGGTGATGCAGTACACTTATTGATATGGCATTCTGTAGAGTGTAGCTAGTGAAACATATTTTTACTTATCGGAATGAAAGTGTCATGCAACGTAAGACATTGAAAATATGAAGATAGGTTTGTCTCATACTGCTTGTAGATGAGTACTGAACTGGCCATTGACCTCAAGGTTCAGTTCATGTTGGAGGTGAATGGATATTGTCATTCATGGTCAAAGTTTAACAAGTCCTCTTTGCCAATATTATGGATATTGATTTAATTTCTTTTAAAAATAGTGTACTTTGCAATGCTATCACCTATGTAAAGAGAAAATACACTAAATATTTGGAAATGGTGGATACTTCCCTGTCAATGCATATGGTTTGTATCTGCATGGTTAGATCTGTCATTACCACCATATACAATTGTAAATTAGGATCAGTAATCTTACTTAAGGACAGTAAATTAGATTTAAAATTTAAAATTTCCCCCAAAATTTGTGATTAGTTTTAAATTGATAGTACCAACTTGTTTTCTTTGTGATATGTTGAAACATAAGATGATGGGACCTTGAAATTTCAATGGCTATATCTTTACAAGAGTAATGATATGCTCTAATTTTTTGAACTAAGAATAAGTTTGATATGTACTATTTGTAATTAATAAAAAATTATGAAAAAAGTAAAAAAAAACACTTAAATTGCTTAACAGAAACTATAATCATTTTTCAGGACAACATTTATCAACTTATTGATTTTCAAGTAAACATTAAGCTTATGAAAAGTATTCTTTACAGTAGCTCATAGCCAATTTATTCACACTTAACCCATTTCAACTTGCCAGTAAAATCTCCAAGATTCTACAACTTGTTCTTAAATTGTTGATGGGATTATCAAATCAAGTATAAATAAAACTACAAGTGAATGAAGGAATAAGTTTCATTTTAGTTTCTCAATCAGAATGACTTCCAATTCATTCAGCATTTTCCATAATGAAGTTTGGAACCTTCTTAGACAATTCAGTATTATAAACTTTCAGAAGTGTGTAATCTATTAGTCTTCTTCTACATCATCATCATTAATCATAACATTAACATTATCAGTTTCCAAAAACAGCCTTAAAAATCATTTTAAAAAAAAAACTTGTGCACCATGATGGGGTCATTGGGAAGGATGACTTTTGGTCCTACAAGGGCACAACCATATAACAGCCGTGGTACGTGATGCCGTGTAAGTCTACAAATGTGGAAGCTTGCAAAGCCTTTGCCATCAATGTTGTTCAAACTTCCGTGTGTAGGACAACAAGCCCCTTGATATGTACAACCATGAAGTTGGCACTCGGAGCACAAATAAATCCCCCCCCCCCCCTCGGACCATACATGGACACTTGAGCCCTTCAAAATGGACTTGCCAACCACCTTGGCCTCCCATTGCATCACGCCAAGCTTTGACCATTTAGTTATAGAAAAAAAATAAAAAATAAAAATAAAAATGTTGATATCTTTATTCTGCCATCAACAGAATTGATGAAACCTAATGAACTTTAAAACTGCTAATACTTTCATAGTTTTATACAAAAATACAAAAGAAAGATCAAGAGACAAAGACATTACTACCTAGGGAGAGGGAAAAAGCATTGGAGATTACATTATTGTTTCAAATTATTCAAATATATGAAGAGATAAAATAATTTAGTAGTTGGGAATAGAAAGAGGATCACAATCTTGGCATTTTCATTGGGCTAGGAGATTGTTTCCAATGTTGGAACAGTTCAACAGACACAAAACCCAGATGCCATGAGGCCTATTTCTGACAAGAATTGTGGAAAGAAAAGAGAAGAACAAAGAAGCCAAATAAATGGAAGGAAATTAACAGAGAAGAGAGATAAAGAAAAATGGAATAAAAAAAGATAAAGAGGAGAGGTAAGCTTGAAGCAACTCCAACATGCTCTGTACCCAATGATGTGAAGCCAGACCCAGTACCTGATTCCCCAAGGGAACAGAACCTACCAAGTGATTCCCCATACCTGTAGATCCAATGGCACCTGCTAAACCCTAACCCTAAATATCAGTCTGGGCCTATGGGGATGTCCTTGAGGGTTTAATTTTTTAATTATTGAAATTCTAATAAAGATAGATAATAAAAATATTATTATCCATCTTCATTATCATCCAATGAGAGAGAGAAGGGGGGTCAAATGGAGGATTTGACCATACCTCCAACCACCGTGGAATAGAGATGGAGATGGGAATGGGGATTGAGATGGGGGAGATGGGGTTGGTGCTCCATTGTGTCAAGCACAATCCATCACTTGCTCCACTCTCATAAGTGTCATGGATCATGGAGTTGAAGTTGAAAGTAGTGGTTGTAGGGTTGTGTTGATGTGGTGGTGGGGTAGGGTTACAATGGTTTATTTCTTCCTTCTATATTGTAGCCGTAGTCCACACTAGAGAGTTGCACCACCACCACCACTTTAAAGCACATTGAAAAAAAGAGAGTGTGAGCAAGGGAAGGCCTCTATTTTATTCTAGACCATCAAAACTCCACTCCATCTTCCACCTACCTTTTATTTTTTATTTTTTTTACTTTTATGTATATATGAATGCAATGATTGTGAATGACTTTGCCAATGATACATTGCATTGTCAAAAACTTCAAGATATTACCTCAAGCCACCAAAAGTCATGTGATCCCAACCAACAAAGATGAAAGAAATAAAGAAACAAAAATGAGATAATTTTATAATACTCCCATCTCCTCATCCTATTCATTCCTTCATTCATCAAACTTTGTAATTTCTTCATTTTTATTCATTTGTTCATAGATTATTTGATAGGTTCACTAATATAAATGTATTCATTACTCTTACTCTTTTCTTAGAGTCTATTTTTTAAAAAAAAATTTAAAACTCAACATTAGTAATGTTTATTAATGTTTATAAGACAATTGAAAATTGGCTTTTCTACTGATGAAAGGAAATGCTTGTAATGTTAAAAGAATTCAATTGCAAACTTGATTGTAATAAATATTTATTTATTAATTTATTTCTTTCTTTTCTTTTCAATTATACCTTCATTGTTTTGATCTTTTTTAAATTAAAAATATGAGATTCAATATATTTATATATAATGTTGGAATATATGCAATGCTTCCTCTTCTGGCTAAAAAACAACAAATAAAAAAATTGAATAGATTTAAAGAAACATAATGTAATTAACTGCAATTAATTTTGCTTGATTTTCTTACAATTAGCACCAACACACAATAAGTATAATCCAAATCTCAACATCTAATGGTCCACATTACAAGAAGATTCCTTTGCACCTCCCACATCAAAAGTTTGGATTTCTTGCTATAAATTAGATCTATTTTTTTTATTCTATTTTTTTTTGTTAGTGTATCTATTTAAATATTATCTTATCTTTCATCAAAAAATTTATCATGAAAATTTTTAGAAGACTTCCAAATTTACCTTTGAACATAGATTATAAGATTTTGTATTATAAAAAGTAGTATCATAGGATTTATAAAATCATTAAAAAAAATAAAATCAATAATAGTCCATCAAAGTGAAAAGGTGTAGAGAAGTAGATGCTAATTTTTTAAAAATTTCATTTCATTTTATTTTTTTATTAATAAAATATACTTTTATAATTAAAATTAGTGTTTAGTAAAATATTTATTACTTTATGATAAATTGGAAAGATTTGATATCAACTTGTATATATATCTATAAATAGTATAATTATAAAAATATACTAAATATTATAAACTATCATCTTTTTTTCTTAAAGCAAATATTCTTATTTGTATTTTTTATAAGCATTGATTTTCTTAAGTAATAAGTTACAGAATTGATTTTATTAAAAATATTAATAGAATCTAATCTTTAAGAGTTAAAGTTTTACAAGGTCAATTTATAAGATAAAATGAGTGGTAGTTATTGTTAAATTATTTGTGGATTATGGATACATAATTTACATTTTTAAAAAAGATTCATTTAACTTATTAAGCACTAAGAGTTGGTTTAGAAATTTAATTTGATTTTTTTTTAAGAAGTTAAATTACTAAAGTGACTTAGAGAAGTAACAAGGTGAATTAAGTATGAAATTTTATTTTATTAATAAAAAGAACTTAAATAATGAAATTTTATTTCTATAGTCTAATTTTTAAATTTAAAATTTAAAAAACTGAGTCTAAGTTTCTAATAGGATATATATTTAATATATTTATTTTTTGAGCATATGTATTTTTATTTATTTTTATGATTATTAAGTCTTTTAGTAAAAAAATCTTATTGAGAAGTTATTTCAAACTAAAGATGACTAAGTTAGAACAAAACAAAACATTGGTACTAAAAGTGAGGTTTTGATTTGAGTGAAAATTTTAGAAATTTTTTTATCACTTTTAAAAAATATTTTACCATTTTAATATTAATATTACCAAAAATATTAATTCTTGGTAAATAATTTAAGTTATTATTAAAAAATCATAACACTATCAAAATAATAAGTTTCATATTTTTTGGACACAAATTATATATTTTTTGATAATGCATTGATATGAGAAGAGTTCTTAAAATTATCTTTCAAATACAATGCTTTCTTAAAAACACTAAACTTTACTTTAAAAAGTTATTCAAATATTTTCTATTTGTGAATAATAAATTTTAATTTAAAGATTTAAAATATTTATCAAGAATTTAATTTTTTAGTAATATTAATGTTAAA
Organism: Physcomitrellopsis africana; assembly: GCA_036785485.1. Taxonomy (NCBI): domain Eukaryota; kingdom Viridiplantae; phylum Streptophyta; class Bryopsida; order Funariales; family Funariaceae; genus Physcomitrellopsis; species Physcomitrellopsis africana. The sequence goes on from JAWRVF010001291.1 coordinate 53,914, forward strand.
AAATCTAAATTATATTTAAATAATTTTACTAACTTTAAAAATTACTACTTCATAATAACTTGAATTTTCTTTAGATATATGATTTAATTTATTAGAAAATGATGTGATCAAGAAAATTGACTTAAAATTAGTAAAATTGATATTTAGTCAAGTATTGTATAAGTTTTGTAAAATAAAATTTAAGTCTTTTTAAAAAGCTACTTTATATATTTCTTTCAAAAGCTTGGTTGGCAATCTCTGTTAACAAATTCAGGTACAAATTTATATCGAAACTTGTAAAAAAAGAAGGAAAGTTATGTTAAAAATTGTAAAAAAAGGAAAAAATTATAATATGTTCACTTATTATATTTAATAAAATTATGATGGTTCACTTATTATGTTTACCATCTTGAAGAAAAGTTATACTAAAACTTGTTGAAGGAATTCTTACCATCTTTCATCTTAAAAAAATCATATTTGTTATTATTAGTAAAATAGAATGAAATCAACACATAGTTCCTATAAACTCTTTTACTTGCTTTTATATTTAGGTCATAATATTCTCAATTATTATTATTTCAACTATGGTAAATTTACCAAAAAGAATACGATAGATCAAAATAATTTTTTAATATATATATATATATATATATATATATATATAAAATAAGCATAGTATTTATATTAAAAATTGTAAAATAAATAAATTATAGTGTGTTTACTTATTATATTTAAAGAACTACTATACAATATTCTAAAAAAAGTTAAAATAACATTTCATGTAAATGGAGAGAATTTAAAATTTTTGGTACTTGTACAATTTTAAATTTGTTAAATTTTAGTACCTTAATATAATTTTAAAGAGATTAATGTAATTTTAGTATCAAAATATAATTTGAATAATCACTATTAGGATTTGAAATATACTAGGAACTATTTTATTTTATTTTACATTTTGTAAACCATTATGTACTAAAATTTAAACAATTAGAATTATGAGTATTTTATTTGATAACTAATTTTCTACAGCCCATAACACTGTTTAAAGAGATTAATGTTTAATCTATTAAATTCTTAATAATAGGCACAATTATTGGTTTTATTATCAAATATCACAATAAAAAATTTAAATTTCATTAGAAAGATTTACCAATTTATTTAGAAGTCTAACTTAACATAAATACATATATTATTTAAAATATACAATTATGAAATAGAAGATATTTAAATTGATGCAATTTAAGTTAAGCCATTGATACAAAGAAAGAAAATATTTTTCATTTTAAATATTTGTATTTGCAATATACAAGGTCTAAATACAAAGCCAATTTTTTTTAATAAGAATAGCATAAAGTATATATATTATTAGAAATAAAAATACTATATTTAAAAACATTTTGTACAAAAGAAATGCCTAGCTTAAATATGTATTGTGTATTTAAGTTCTACAATTATAAAAGTTTTTAAATATCTTATATCATCTTTTTTTTGAATTTTTAATTATAAAGATATAAATTCAAATTAGAATATTTCTTTCTTTACGGATATTTAATTTAAAAAGATCCAAAAATATTAAGAATCAAGAAACAAAGCTTGATTATGTTTACCATTCAATTTTGTCTGTTTATTCTATTTTAAATTTTTTTTCTAAAAAGAAAAATCTAAAAGTATATTAAAAGACTTTAGACCTTAAAGAGTCAATTGGTAAATATATTTCAAATAATCTCAGTTGAAATTTAATATTTTTTTAATCACAGCTACTACATTATTTGTAAAAAAAGAAACATAAATCTTTAAACCAGTGTGTTGATTATTCAGATTTTTTTAAAAATCATAATAATAAAATTATTATTTATTTCTATTTTATTCTTAGGACCTTTGAAACAATTTAATTAACTCTTAGTCTTCACCAAGATTTTTTTTAGAATTTTTCTTAATATTTTATTTAATATAAACCAAAGCAAAAGATAACTAGAGGATTGCATTCTAAACAAGACATAGAAATTTTAAATACAATATCTTTTTTTTTCACATACAAATACATTTCTACCTATAAACATTTGATAAATGAAAAATTTTAAGAATTTCTCAATGATATTGTTGTTTATTACTTTGATAATGTGTTGGTATATTCTAAAAAATTTAAAGAGTGTAAATAATATGTATGGAATAAACTATTAAAATTACAAAAAAAAAATATTACATATTAAATTAGAGAAGTGTGTATTATATCAATTTTGAAGAAGATTACTTGGTATTATCTATAAGAGGGGCATATCAACAGAAAATATCATATATAATTTTTTTTTAGATTTTTCAACTTTTACAAGATATTTATATTGAATTATTTGTATATAGTTGTTATATACATAAGCTTTATACTAAATGATATAAGTAAAAATAGAAGTTTAAAATAAAAAAATGGTTGAAGCTTTAAACACTATATTTTTTATTTTTATAATCTTGATTCATGTGAATTAAATTTATTTATTTTTATAGAAATTAATGCTTTGGATTTTCATAATTAGAAAAAAAATTACAAATAGAAGATGAAACAAGACTTTATTAAATTATACTTTATTCTAAATATTATATAATAATAAATTTATGACATAAAGATTTTTGCTATTGTAAAAATTATTTTTTAAACAATAATTTTTCTTAAAGACATTATAAACTAAAAAAGTATATGTACAAATTTTAAAACCCTAGAATATATTATTTTGGCTTATATTTTGAATTTACTAACTATTTTAAATAAATTACTATTTTGGTTTAATTTTAATATTGTTTGTTCACTTAAAAAGCAATAACAAATATGGCATTTTAGAAGGTTCTAGTAAATTCAAGTTTTAAGATAATACTTTTTTCATTTTTACATGCATTTACATATTTTTTATAGATCTATACAACTCATTGTTATATACACATGCTATATATATATATATATATACTTTTTATTTGATATTTAAAGTTCAATGAGGATCTAGAGCTCTCTTTTAAAAAAACATAGAAAACCAAAATTAAAAATAATATAAAAACAGATATATCTTATTGTGCAATGTGCAATATTAGATAAAAATACCTTTGATATTGATTTCATAGACTATTATTAATTCTAAAAAAATCTTGATTTTTATTTAAATAAAAATTATTACAAATTTTCAACCACAAAATACTTTTGATGCCAAATTGGTGGTAGTAGACTTGTCCATCAAATAACGCCATATGAGAGGGCAAATTTCAAGTCATATTTGTAGACATTTACAAAGGTACTATTACAAATTAAATTTACAAGTGACCATCTTAGTCTAAAATCCACCATTATTGACAACCCACACACCACATTGGAAATGATGAAAATGAATAACTTTTATTGTATTAAAGATAATTAATATTTTTATTTTTAGACTTAGTTGGAAATTAATTATATTTTAATAGCATGCAGTATATATTTCTAGAACATTCTATACATAAAAAAAATAATAACTCAAAATTTTTGATATCTTCAATATTATCATCAAAAAATTATTACAATTATTTTACCATATTTTACTATTTGTTGCATATTGTTTTTTCCAACCATGTTATGTAGTGTAAAACATACTTGATATTGTCACCAATTATATGTGCTTTTAGATATTTTAAAAATATTTTCCTCTGCAATTCTATATAATTCATAGTTTAAGAAAATAATTGCAAGTAAAAATACCACTATATAGTAATCAATCAATTAAAAAAATAAAATATGAAACCATATGTACAATATTTGATTATCTTCCTCAAATAAGAATAATGCAACGTAATAGTATTTTTAATTCAAGTACAATATATGTGTATGTGTGTGTGTATATATATATATATATATATATATTTTTAGTCCTATTTTGTAAAGCTCCACGTCTTCACACTGTAGCATCCAAACCATGGCCACGTGGAAGAGAACAACAACACCCACAACTAAACAAAACCCCACCAAAAGCAAATTCCGTTACCACATTTCATCTCAAATCTGAAATGTACAGCATATGTCAAATTAGAAACGGACAGTCCATGAAAAACATCACAATAAAGCCTCACAAAGTACACAATAGAAGAGATTTCACCAACGATGAGAACACAGCCGTTCAAAACGACCACAACCGCAACTGCAAAAAGAATACAAATCACGGGAGTTCGGTGCCAAAAGGTGCTGCAAAATGGTTCGATCGCTAGCTGGGCAGCCTGTTGCATGCATGCCATCAACGACGAGCTCAGCAAATGGAGAAGGAACAAGTCACCATGATCAGCAACATCAAGCTAGTGTGTGCACTTGTTGCCTTTCGCTGCTTTGCATGCCGGAGACACCACCTAGACCCACAGTGCTGGACGATACGTATGAGATGTGCAGGGTTTAGAGCAAAAGCTCTGCATCATCAGCAGCATGGGAGATTTATCGATACGACAGATTAGGTGGGATTCGAGAACCGAGATGGATGTGGTTGGAAAAGCGAGGTGAAAAGCTTGGACAGGTTTTCACGAGGAGCTGTTGTGTGTGTGGCGAGGAAGAACGGAGGACCTCAGGGCGACGAAGTGGTGCAGTTGCAGCCCTGTCTTGAGATCGGCCGTGTTCCAGGTTTCCAAGTGTCGGAGCGTGGCTGTGGCCACATGAAGGGGAGTTGCCACAGTGTGGACAAGACGGGGGCAACAAGAGGGACCTAGGAATGAGGCGATGGGGCTTTGGGTTGCTGGTCTCCGTCGATGGACGAGGAACAGACACCCAGGCGACGCGGAAGGATGGGAAAGCGTGGGATCAGTTGGGGATCGATCGGAGATGATGCCTCTGCTGCGACAGTGGCATTTCAGCCAATGGAAGGAGTCGGGGAAATTGGAGGTTGCGCAAAAAGCGCAGGGATCTTTTGGGCGAGCAAGGGAGTGATGATCTCTGGGAAGAGAGGTGGGCCCTCCCTCCCAGTCCCGCTGCACACACCAGAGCAGAGCACATCCCGGGCCCTCTTTCTGGTTCCTAGGTTGTGCCTGCTGGCGTGCGGGAGGCTAGGTAGACCTTTCCACCGTGCTCCAATCAGCCTGCGACACATTCGACGCGGCGCAGAGCAGGTGCTTGACTATGCTCCTCCAGGTCGCAGCTGCTGCTGCCGCTGAGCAGCTTTTTTAGGGCACGCATATCATTATTTCAACCCTTCATAATGCTTAGTCGGCTTCCCCGCCTGCTTTTTTCCATGAACTGGGCCACTCCAAATTATATCAACCCAGTCACATGTCTCTCTCATGGAAAATATTGCAAACACTATCCAGCACTTCTAATGGGTAAAAGTGATAAATAATAAGATCATTGTGTGCTCATAGTCAACACTTCTTTCTGTAATTCAGTGTTGAAAACAGTTTTCACCATAAAATCACAGTAATTGTGTGTGTCAGTTATTGACAAAAGACATAGCAAAAAAACATTAAAAAAAGACTTAAAAAAAGGGAGTCTGAATGTTCTAAAATGGTATGAAAAAAATGGTATGATTGTACTTATTTCTTAATTGCGAATTTTGTTGTCAGAATGTTTTATGGCAGGACTAATGGACACCTCATTCAGATGTGTAAATGGGAAGGAATATCATCCATTTTCAGGAATGATAATTCATGCCAGTTTTTCCTCCATCTAGTGTTTTAAGTAATCAATCTTTCTCTTGCGCAAAGCAAACTTGACTAAGAAAACTCACTTTCCAGCCAATTAATAACTTAGAGTGCTTGGTAAAATTTTATTTTCACACGCCCTGACGATCCGGGTACTTTTAATAATGCATGCATATTTTTATCCACAATGGAATCAAAAGCATGCAGGATATCCAAAACATGGGAATGTTTTTGTTTTTATTTTTAACAATGAAAAAGGATCTCACATGCTTGTTAAATTAGCCTTGGAAAGTTCAGTCGCGTTAGGACATCCATGCACGAAATGAGGCCTGCATGGATGACAGTTTCAACGACGATCTGTTGAGGATCTCAACTGCAACAATTAGGAAGGAAAATCGATGCGGTGTCCCAGATATATATGCATTGGATCCGGATTTAGGCGTCACGCCAGCAGAGGAGAGGGGGGTGGAGGCAATTCGCCCCAAAGCTGATTGACCGCCTCGAAAAAGGATAAACATTCACCGAAGCAATGAGAGCTGGCGCACCGCCTAGGCCCAACGCAAAGAGCAATTGGAAAGCGACGACCCAACCCGCAGGTGTGCAGTGCTGCAGCTCCAAGCACCGAGACCGCGGCACAGACCTGCTGCCTGGCTAGCTGGAGACGGACTGCAGTGGTCAGTCCTGCGTCGCGTCGCAGCGCTAGCAGCAGCGTGAGTCCTTGCATCACCTTTTGCTTCCACAACAAGGCGAGGAAACCCCCACCTGCAGCAGTGACAGCACGCGCTGCAGTCGCAATGAAAGTTCTGCGTGGGGTCTGTTGCGTCAACTTCTGGGCTTAGGCCGGCAGCCTGGTGGTGGTGGTGGTACCGTTTTGGTGCCCCTCTTAGTGGGCCAACGTTGCTCTCTCGATGGTTGCGCCTCCCTTTGTACCCTGTTGCTCACTGATGGGGCTTGGCCTGATTGCGTCCTTGCAGTTACACCTCCACTCTTCACAAATCATATCATGTACCCTCATGAATGGATTCCACTACCCGCTGAAGCCCACCAGCGTCAGCCTCGAAGCACGGAATCTGTGCACTCACGCACCCATTAACCTGATCACATCTGTGGCTCTGGATCACAAGCTTACTTTTCCTCTCCTCTCACTCTCTCTCTCCCCCTCTCTCTCTTTTCAACACCCTCACTTAGATATGTGAGGTTTGATTACTCTTTCGACTACAAACTTTAAAGATACGCTTCTCGAGGATATCGTGTGACTCTTCTCGAGGATTTCGTGTAACTCTACTTAAGGATTTCTTGCAAGTCTTTCGAAACTGCCTCGACGCACGTCTTCAGAGATTTCCCCTTGAAACTGCTTGAAAAGCCATTTGTGCTTTGATCCACGTTGTTTGACTATCAATCTGGGCTGTTTGCTGTTTGGATATGGGAATGTGTGTGTGTATGTATATATATATATATATATATATATGTGTGTGTGTGTGTGTGTTAAAAGCGCTGGATAATACTATGGCTATTCTTGTATTTGGCATCAACGCCAATGGGATTGGGTGTGATTTTAACAGTTTTTACGAGTTAAATTCTTGAAAATGTTAATAATGGAAGGTTGAGAGTGGGCACTTTGGACATGGATTAGTTTCTGATACATTGACGAAAGATACCATTCCAGGATGAGGGAAAAATATTGATAATTTCAATGCTTGCATTTAATGTTTATCAATGATTAATTGATCATACTCTGTACCCCAACCTGAAACCTAAGAAAAGATGTTTTACATTTCTACCATCTATAAAATGCAATAAAAATTTAATGTAATTTAGAACATGTGTTTTTACTTAATTTGAACATAGAAATTAAGTTGGTTTCCATTTAAAAGCCCCAGAATAAAAATTAAACACATGGGTCCTTTTGATACCATTCATGTCAAGAACTCCACAACATGCAATTTAACAAAGCATAGGTTTAAGCTATAAATTTCATATGCAATTCATTATTAGTTAAACAAAATTATTATCTAACCTAATGAACTATAGTGACGAAATGTAAAAATAATCTCTAAACATTTTAATCTAGTCTAATGATTTTCTTATTATTTTCAATAACCATTCAGAACTGAACCACATACTTGGAAATTGTTGAATCAAGCTTACAGAAATTGTTTTCAAAAGCAATCATCTAATCAATGACCTTGCCTTTCCCACAAACCCCCTTTCTTCCATTTATATATCAATCAATCAATCAATCAATCAATATGATAATAACCAGGTGAGAAATTTAATATTAAAAAAGTGTGGAAATCTAAAGTCATGCATACTTATTAGCCATATAATGATACATTATTTTATAAAATACCACTGATTTTAGCTATAAAAAGTAAAATGCAAAAGTGGTATCAAGCCAAGAAGGTTTGTAAGAAGAGGGTCATGATCAACTCTAATACCACTAATGAATGAATGGATGAATAAGGGGAACTGGATGGATGACTACAGCCATAAGCATGTGGTCCTGGGCACTGGGTTCATGAAGCTTGTACTAGGATGGGTCCTCCACAACTACAAGTCAAATACATGTTTCCTATGGAATGCCATAGAAGGGTGATGATCACCTATCTATTTCATATACAAAACTCATGTCTCCAAAACAAAAAAAAATCACAAAAATAAAATAAAATGGAAACATAAAGAAATAAAGAAAAAGAAGAAGCAGAAGATGGTTTTTAATCTAAAAACAAAAGGACAAAAGATTTGAAAAAAAGTTCATGCTTTTTGTGACCACACATGAACAAGATGAGTTGTTGGCAAATGCCTCAATAATGCAGGTTGTGATTGTGAGCTGGTTGTGCAAGTTCCCCTATAGTGTAGGGACCTCTTAATGCTACTCTTGTATAGGATTTGTTCACTAAATGTTTGGTGATTAGATACACAAGGTCTAAATCATCTTAATCATTTTCATATCTTAGAAATGTTTGGATAAGCTGGTTTTGAATAATGGGTTGATGTATAGCATCAATATAATTCATAAAATGCTTATGTCAGAAATTTGTTACTATTGTCATTTATAACTTTGAGAGCTGAAAACATATTTTTTATATTAAATATGATTATGGAGCACCTCGTGTGTGAAAATAAATAAATAAAATTTCATATTCTCGCAAATGCCATGAAGGAGAAAAAAAAAAACATGATATTTCTGTTGTTTTCTTTGTCTTTATCTATTTATTTATTTCTTGCTATTTCTCTTTCTCTTATTTTCTTTCGTCTTTCAAAACCAGCTTAAAAAAAGATTGAGAAGTTGTCACAGTGGTATCAAATCTGGGTGCACTTAGCATTTAAAATATTTCACAGTGACTTCTAAAACCAGATCAATATCCACCGTCTCGCATGATTAAGCAACCTCCCATGACAACCGCCTTTTGGCCACGAATCATCCAAGTGAAGTGCTAAAATAACTGCGTCATATCCAGAAATTCCGACGGCGAGAAACGGAGACTGATTCCCCGTGCAAAAGGAAGACTGGTCTAGAACGACGCGTTAATACCGAAGATGCGCTGGAGACAAACCAGAGGAGATTCTGAGCTGAAGTTTTTCCTTCCCGGATCCCATCGACGAGAGGGAAATCGAAAGAATACACAAACCCGGGCAGCTGGGACTGGGTTCACAACAGTCTGTTAGGGGCACACCAAGGGGGACTGAGAAACCAAGTTAGTGTGGGTTCATCAAGGCAGGGGCAGAGCAGGGTTGAAGGGCAGGTTCAGAGAAAGGGCATAGGGGGAGAGTGAAGGGCAGGGCAAGGCAAGGCAGGGCTAGAGGGGGAGGGGAGGGCGGGGATTGGGCCAGAGATGCAGCGGGGAGGATAAGGCGGCTGCCCCAAGTGTGAGGGGCCAATGGCTCGTCTTCTACACGGTCTCGCTCCGTCCACGTCCATCGCAGTGCCTCTTATTCGCTTCCAGCCTACCGCGTCGCGACACCACCCATCCCCCCGCCCGATGGATCGATACTCGCCGTACCCCAGCCACACCTCAGATCCCTCGATGCGCCCTTGATCTGCCCGCGCCGTGTCTTACATCTTGTGGGAGCATCGCGTTCCCACAGCAGCCCAGCTCATGCAACCACCCATAATCCATCCCATCCCGCTTCTACGCCTGCTGGACGGTCTCCCATCAGATCGTCGCAGTCATCATCTAATCGTCGTTCGGGACCCGTCTTTTCATCACCTTGTTGCGTAGCGCGCTGTGCAGGCAGTTTTTCCCTTGGTGAACTTGCAGAGGTCTCGGAGCTCTGGGATGGGTTGTTTGTAAGTTGGTCTCCGTTGGAGCTGAAGTTTCGATCTCCTGGGCGAATGAAAGTTAAAGCGTCGGCAGTTGCTAGTTTCCGAGCGGGTATTCTGCGCAAGGGATATTTGTGAGCCAGGAGAGGTGTCAGACTTTGCTGTGGATTTAGTTGTTCGATTTAGTCACTAGTTGGATGGTTTGTAGGTGTATTGATTTAGTGTGCGCTCGAGGAGGCTTGCGGTTCTTTGGTGAATCTATGTGTGCCCTCTAGGTGGGTGAGAGCGCACGGTCTGAGGTCTGCTGCATGCGGTGTTGGTTTGTATCGATCGGTGGGCGAGTCCAAGGTGGACTCGACGACTAGTGAGTTTACCGCTGTCTAGATTTTGATCCGAGGCGGAGTGTATCTTTCGACAAATTTTTATGAGAAGCGATTGCGGTCTGCAAATTTCGGGGCTCTGACTTGGAATGGGAGCTGGATTGAAGCCAGAAACAGACCTCCTATTCTTGTTTTGGAAAATATTATCGGACAGTTAACAAGCAGCATATATCAAAATGGTGCACCTACCTGCTTCAAAAGATGGTACTAGTGTGGGATCATTGGAAAAACAGTCAAGGAAATTAATCTTAGATGCTACAGGTACACCTGCATCCCCAGCCTCGCCTGGCAAGAAGGCCCTCGAGAAACCTCAGAAAGTTTTGCCCTGTCCGCGATGTGAGTCGATGAACACTAAGTTCTGCTATTACAACAATTACAGTGTAAACCAGCCCAGGCACTTTTGCAGGCAATGCCAGAGATACTGGACTGTTGGGGGTACCCTTCGAAACGTGCCGGTGGGGGGAGGCTCCCGGAAGAAAAACCGACATCAGAGGCAGGAGCCTTACTTGCGAACAGGTCCAGGTTCCATCGGTAGCCCGCTTGCCATGGCCACCGCTGGAGGACAACCGGGGATGCCGAACATGGGATTCCAGCAGTTGTTGACACACGACATGTCGGGATTCAATTTCTCCCAGCTACCAGGTTTCGTACCACAGAATCCTTACCCTACTTACTCTGTGGGCCAGACCCAAGGAATGTACGTTCAGCCGTTGTCGAGCAAAACTGCGCAGCAAGAATTTCAGTCTATGCACCCCATGTATGGCGCGATGAATCCGCAGTTGATGCAACCGGTCACTGGAAACTACTACGGACCGGATCTGGGAGCTCAACTTCAAGGCGACAACGTCGTCAACACCAACGGTACCGTGGGATCCGTGAAGCCGGAATTCTGGGGCAATATGGTGTCGCAAAACCCCCATCCTCAGGCCGGTAATCACCCGGTTTCAGCTATGTGGGAACAGTCCAATCCGACTAGCGCCACTCCGACCAGTGCTGCTGACCAGGGTGCTGGCAAAGCAGGTGTTCCAGCAACTCTGCAGACTATTTCGAAGAGTGGAGGATATGATTCGTCGATGCTACTGCACCTGGGGCTCAACTCGCGGCCCCAGCTGGGAGGGAAACCAGCTGCTTGGAACCAAAATCAGCTGGACTCGAGAGGTGGTACACATCCTACCAACGGCTCCTCGCCCCCTCATGGCTCCAGCACGATCGAAGAGGAAGGGAGCACGCCCACCAACGGTTACTCTAACAGTGGCTATGAGGAGGGCGATACAGTCTCCTCGATGTGGCAAGACATGCACGACATGCATGATATCTTTCAATAGTTATGGTGGCGCGACGGAGCCTGACGGTGCCTGTAAATTACTCGATCTGTACATTGCCCCTTATCTGTAGACTTTGATAGTAATATGCAAATGTCGTGTGCACTTGTGCAAGACGTCGTGAATTGGATGTTGCGAACACGGATTTGTGAATAGAATTGAGGTAGTTTATAACTTATGTGGGGTCTGCCAATGGGCTCTAGCTTTTGCTACCAGCGTGCAGTGGTCCAGCTCTGTGAGAGAAATGAATTAATAGTGTAATATAAGCGGGTTGTGGAAGTACTGCTGTGCAACTATTTGGTGCTAATTCTCAGACTTTTATTGTCGATGAGCAATTGGGGCTCATTTAGATATTATTTTGATTTAAAAAGTCTCAAGAAAGGATTAACGAACTGATTCATTGTTCAAACCTCACGAATAAACTGCACTTCAATATTCTTGATTTCCAATTACCAAGACTTAGTCCTGGGCATTCTACAGATTGTCTCTCTACCTACTCCTGATTACGGTTGAATTTTTTTTCTTGTGTCAATAAGCGCAGTTGGAAAGATGGTGGTTATTGAGGGTGAAGTGCGGTAAAGGCTGAAATTTCATTCCTTGGTTAGTCGTTACTGAATGCCATATGGAGTGTTGTGAAATAGTGGCTTTTTACTTCTTCTTCTGCAGAATTTGTCAGATGTTACAACGGTTTCTGCCAAGATGTCCATTTCTCGAAGGTGCGAGACTCCTGCAAATGTGTCCTGCAAGTCCCGTGAACATGTGCTGCATTCCACAATTCCAGAACCTTTGGATGACGGTCAATGAATTCAGGCTACACCTCGTAGCAGGAGAGGGACTTCTGAGCGGGGCATGTGATCATGTCGCGCAACGTGGAGTAGATCTCGGCAACCTGAAGATTTGAAGTGTGACATACCGAAGTATAACCTGGAACATAATTGCGCCATATCCATCGAACTTAGGATGGGCTTAAGCTGTATTGTTGCAGCGCCTTGACAGTACAGACGAAGCTCCGAGGCACATGATTACCAACGTTATCCCATGTTTTCTACAAATTCCCAGTGCAGATGTGCAACCATGCTCAATATTTGTAACCTGAGACCTCATCGGATCTAGCGGGGTCGATCGCCGTAGTACAGACACTCGAGAGTGTGTGACACCTCCTGCGTATTTCTTATGCCCGTGTTTCACGATCTAGCTGTATTTCAAATCATGAAGCGGAAAGAAAGCTACTTTTTGAGCGGTTAGGGTGCATCTTATCCACGACACGAGGAAGGTCAGTTCATGTATTGTCTTGTGAGCTTCCTTCGTCAAGAAGGAATCCTGAAATAACATAAACGTGTACAAGACGTCCCTCCAACAGTCCAATCAAGACCATCAAATAATTGTCTTAGCTGTAACTAGATGATTAAAAGCTTCAGGTATGTGTACATTGGGAAGCTGGACTAAATACACGATCATGCTCAGTGCAAGTTGTAATCAAGCAAGTACCAGACCTTTGTTTTTATTGGGTACTCCGTGTACATGTATAAGATCCATCGTGCGGTACAGCGCAAGCTGCATCGACAGGTTTTGACAGGTTTTGAGTTACTCCATTAGAATCTAGCCACCCTGCCAGCACCGAATATATGTATGCTTCCAAGTACCACACCATGCATGAGAGTTGGTAGTAATAAAGGAAGACAAGGGAGAGAGTAGAGGTTTAAAAAATCATTACTCGGTTTGTACGCTTGCTACTCCGCCGGGTTCAGTGCGAGAAACATGCGAGGTTTCTGATTCGCTTACGGCATGTATATTCTTTAGGGTACAGAATCCTCACAGTAGACAGCCGATTCATCGGTGGTGCTTAGCTATTGGAGAGCGTTTTCCTTCCGCCAAGGAGCGTCCTTCGTCCTTCCAGTCATGATGAGATGCTTGCATGTTGATCTTGAGGAATCCCGATTGGAACTGAGATGGAGAATCTATGGCCGAGAGCATGTTAGCGAGGCGGGCTGTGTGTTGGCTCGAGCGGTATCCACATGCAGTGACGTTTAGAAGCGGGAGATTTACACCTGTAAATGCAGGCCCCGCTCTGACGAAGCTTATCTGCTCACGTTTTTGGACCGAACTTCAGAATTCTTAAGTCCACTCGGACTTGGAGGTTTATCATAATAGTTTCAAACTAGGCTTCCAATCTTGTTTGTTATTATCTGAAGAGAGGACCGCGAGTTGAGGCGTGGCATTGATCGCCATGTTGAATGCTTCACCATTCCATAACACACTTCGCTGACAGGACAATCACACAGTGACTCGTCGTCTAGCCTGCAGAGTATGGAAATGTCTGAAAATTGAGAATTGACACCCATGTACTGAAGCTAATAAAACACTGAAGTAGACCACAAGTTACGAGTGTTTGGAACAAGTGATATTCTCAGAGTAAAACAAATGACTTATTATTATTCACAAAAATAGTGACGAAGTGGTTCTTCTCTGCTGTGTGTACGTGTGCGTGTGTGTAGATACAAATAGAAAATACTCTACTTTTACTTACTGTGATACATGATTGGCTTAACCTCCACAAAAGAACACAATTGTCAACATCAACCAATGAATGGTCATTCAGTGTCTAATGAACAATTCAGAATAAAATAAAAAACACATGAATCATCTCATGATTAAAACAAGGAACCAAATGGACTAGTGTGCAAAGTTGACATTGACCTAGAGAGAGGAAAAGAGAGTCCTGTGTGTGTGAAAGAAGGGCTTATTCATGGAATGGATATGAACAGCGCGTGACTTGTCTTCACTTTGGGGACTCTGCAGCTCAAGCATGGACCCCATTCATCAATGCTGCTGCCCACCTTGTCCTCTTTTAACTCCCTCCTTTTTGATGGTCAGCTTTGGCTATTGACCATCCTTAGATTCTAGAAAACCAGCCTCCGTGTGCAGTCCATGTGGCCCATCTGGCCCCCTTCTCCTCCACCTCATCCATCTTGCCTCCCTGAACTTGGCTTCATTGTTTTAGCTCTACAAATGAGGTTTTAAAAATGAACGTAATGAACTTCATCTATGTATAAGTAATGTGGTGTGATTGATTAGAATCTATTGTTACATAATATAATAAAAATTGTAAGACATTTGGTTTTTTGTAATATTATTTTAATGTGAACATAGGAGGAGGAAGACACACATGAAATTCTTTGCACAATTATCTTCTTAGACGTCACTCAATCCAGTCGACCTTGTTTTGAATAATTTTGTCTTGGTTTGATTTATTTTCTTGTAAAAAGAACCATGGAGATTAATATATATATATATATATATATATAAATGCACATGTGTCTTTTTATGAATACATTTATTTTTATTCAATTTTTTGAAAGTTCTTATATGGGTGGTATGGAAAATCCAAGATAAGCAAAGTTTGAACTCTTGTATGGAAAAAACATTGAGACCCACAAGAGAACAAACTCCTTGCATGCATGAGGTCTACTCCCATTCTGTCAGCAGGATTGCTACCAAAGCATGACTTAAGAGTGTGGAATGTATGTCTATAACTGGAATAATTGGACTATTCATTTTTAATATAATAATTATGTTATTACTATTATTATTATTTTGAGAATTTTTTTGGAAATGTTGGAAAAAAAGTCTCTATTACTAAAGGTTTGACATGAATTAGGCATGAAAAAAAGTGCAAAGTACTTTATTTTGAGAAGTATTTCTAAATTTTATTTCATCACTTTCTTTCTTTTTTGATATAATTTTTAACCAAATTTTGATGCTTCCTCAAATTTGGTTTCAAATTTATATCTGTACCAAATATCCTCTTCTTAATTCTTGTATTATTATTATCATTATTATTATTTTGTGATTTTTTATTATTATTAGTACACTGAAGAAGTCAATCTCTGAAAGGAGCTTCATAATCCTTATTTCTTGCATTATTCACAAGAATATCTTCCTTCAAGTGGAATGGAATAAGATTAAGTGTAGCACTGAGAAAAGAACTGGCACTTCACAAGTAGCATGGGACTTAAGAATTCAGGTTTCATGATATTTAGTCACACGTTCAACTAATTGTCTGTAATTTAGGCAGAAGGTCAACCTCCTTATCTTCCACAATTGCAAGAAACTTTTGATAACAGCTAGAGGTGCACACTATTGGCTAGTTATGCAATGTAGCTAATCAATCCACATGAATAATACCTGAGTTATGAATGGGATTTCAAAATCTAGAACTCAAAAACATGTCACGATAGTTCAAAGTTCCACTTCAATAAAGGACTAGCGATAACAACCCAAAGTTCTAACTTTCAATCAAATGTATGGGTTGACTGATTAAATAAGATACGAAATGTTTTGAAAGTTGAGTGAAAGAATAACCAGTGTAGAAAAATAGTTCAATCGTTTCTGTCCAGCATGTTCAGCATCAGCGATCCTCTTCCTGATATACAAAACAAAACCTCCAAGTAATTATAACATTTTGGACTACCTTATTGTCCCATAAGGGAACAGCGGATTGTGAAACTAAGACTTTAATGCCTTAGTTCCCCGTGTAAAAGTCTGTTCAATGACATATCTAATTGACCCTACAAAAAATCTGCAGAAGGGAGGAAAGGGCAGCACAGGAGGGGTAGAGAGATTCTCCAACTGATCCAACCCTACTACTATGAATACAGAAGAGGTGCAACCCTGTGCAGGCCTCAAAACACATGATTGTTAACTATGACGAGCCCAGCCACGTATTGGGAGCAATGTACGTGTAGCCTTGAAAAAAATCAAGATCACTTGACTTGGGAGTTGCAGCTGGAGAGTCATCAAGCGGCATCTTTGTCCAGATCTCATCAAAGTTAGCTGTACACTGCTTGCCACTAACAATTGGAACAAACTTGGGTGTTACTTGACGCATTTCAAGCTTACGCCAGTTGATAGATTTGAACCACTTGTGGTGTTTGATGTCTTCACTTCCGTTGGGTCCACTCCCAAGTCGCTTATTCGGGTCTTTCTGTAAGAGCTGTAAAATTATACCGAAAAAATGTGTATTAAAATCTAACAAGCATCCTCAAAATAAGACGGATGTATTCATTGCCTAGGCACATCACAAGAAACGCGTGAAGCCTAAGCACAACAGCTACAAGTCCAAAATCTCAATTCAAGCTGTCATACTTATACCTGACAAAACAGAAGCAATACAGTGAAACCTCAAAAGCTCTACATTGCATTAGAATTCATTAAAAAAACTAAAAGGAAAGAAAAGAAAAGAGAACACACACACACAAGTAAAAACAACATCCTAGGCAAAATGTACCAATCAAAACTAGTTCAATTTCCCAATCATGAAACTCCCACTGCAATAAAAGGACATGTAACTCAGACTGCTGCCAAAAAGATTGTCTTTAATCAAAGTACATGCCCAGATCACTAACTAACAAGTGGCAGTCAAAGATGTCACGTTGATCATAATTAGACAAGTGTTAAAAAACTTAAACATTCTTACCCCTTTCAGGAGGTTGTTGGCGTCACCGGTCAAGTATGTTGGTAACTTGATCTTGTCTTTAACTATCTTCTCTTGGAGCTTCTGCCTATTGTTGTTTGCAAATGGAGGCTGCTTATACAAAACACATATACATAACAGTTACTACCAATTTAAATTAGTGTACATCCGAATATCTATTGATTAAAAAACGGAATCGGAATCTTATTTACTCCCATTTTTCAATGTCGAATCGTAACAGGACACATCACATACCTCGCCAGTAAGCATCTCATACAAAAGAATACCAACACTCCACCAATCAGCTGCTTTTCCATGCCCTTTGTGTTGAACAATCTCAGGTGCCATGTACTCCATAGTCCCACAAAGTGATTTAGATGGACTGTCTTCCTTCACCTCCTTAGCTAGTCCAAAGTCAGTCAGCATTACCTGAAACTCAATATTTTTAACAGATGTTTTAGAGGGGACGGTTGGAGAAGGAAAATAAATAAATAAATAAAAATAAAAAGCCTTTCAACCATCACCAAAACTGTGAAAAACTGATTGAACAGGTACCACTCCTAATCCCTCTCCTAATGAAAGAAGCAATACCATCTAAAGAATTCCAATCAACTTAATCAGGAATCGCCAAAAACAGAATCGCAAAACCCTGAATAGTCACGTACATGCCCCTCGGCATCTAGAAGGATGTTTTCAGGTTTCAGATCCCGGTGTATGATTCCATTCTTATGAAGGTGCGCCAGAGCCAACACTATCTCTGCAGTGTACATACGTGCCAGATCCTCACTGCGTTTCAAAACAATTGTGTGAGTTCCTTTCAAAATGCTCTTCTCTACCCAACTACCAAATGTTTCCTCGCTGTGATAAGGATACAATTGCTGAACAGGATCTGATTGCCAATGATGCATCAGGCAAGAAGACATGTAGAGCAGTGAAGTGAAGCATTAGCAGACATACGAAGGCATAGGGTTCGACACACTCATTTTTCCCTAAAGTTACTAAACAGATACTCACGAGAAAGCGCACCATGAGAGCAGGTGCATACAATGAGAACATAACTTTAGTATGTATGAAAATCAAATTCATTCTCTTTCTAACAAAGAGATGAAAGCATCTGCACGTTGCTTACAAAAGTCATACACAAACGGGCTAGTGTAAGACATCCACCTGAAGGTACCCTGCCGATACAGCTGAAAGAAAAGATGTCCACCATTGATGAAGTCAAGAACTAGGTAGAGCTTAGATCTTGTCTGAAATCAAAGCCATGTATTAGCTTCAATCCAGCTCACAGTGTCTACTCATATTATTGTGCAGCTTATAGACGTAACCAATAATTATGAGTAAAAACAACATTGAGATCATGGAGCGATATCTAGATCAGTTCAAACTGAAAACTTAGGTTTAGAGGGGAATTAAGAACCTGAAAAGAGTACCGCAATTGGACAATGTAAGGGTGAACCACCTTGGTGAGAATATCCCTTTCCGCCTTCATGTAACTACCTTGGTTTTTCTTTAAGATATTTTGCTTTCTCATCACTTTCATGGCATAAATCTCAGAGGTGCCCTTTTTCTGAACCTGAAATACTTTACCGAATGCTCCTTGTCCAACAACTCTGAGAAGCTCGAAATCTTGAGGTCCCAATTTCTCCACTCCGTTACCATTGTCAGGGTCTTTCTGTACTTGATCATCGCCTTCTCGCTCACTTTCACTGTCCCCGGAATCACTGAGCATCAACCCTGTCACTTGACAAGCCAGTTCATTAACTCCCTTCACAGTAGACGGAGCACTAGCAGCGCCACTAGCTGGCGAGGAACAATCCGCCTCGTCCAACAATAGTTTGCCCTGTACTCTGCTCAGACTCGGCTTTGGAGATGGCCCAACAAGAGAGTGAGACCGGGAGTAAACGACCACAGGATCCTGCCGGAGCTCAGGACACCACTCAGTAGCGTCTTCATTCTCGGCAACAGGGGGCAGTTGAGGAATAGGATGTGGTAGCGCAGGACCAAAGACATCTGAAAAATCAAACTCTTCATCGCATTCCTGAGACGCATCTGCAGTATGTTTCTCTGGTAGAAGAAGTGGGGTACATTGCTGGTTAGGAGGCAAGTTAATGCGTTTTGTTGCCGCCATACCTCTGCAAACAACCACAATGAAATGTTATCAGCACTTCACATAGCTACGAACGAAAAACCAACAACACAAGCCGCAACTGGTACATAACTCAACCCCTATCTCTCCTAAAAGTATAAAAACATCTTTTGAAAAAGAATGAAAAAACTGATTTCAAACCTGTTACACGACTGCTTCCAAAGTCCTGTTTTCACTCAAAGTGAATAACAACGAGTTGAGCCGTGAAGTTACATTGCGCTCCTCCTAAGCGACCGCCCTTAACGAAGCAAAACCCCAATTATCACAGCATGAAACCCTAAATTCTCCGAGCCAGTATGTTCGAAGGCCCGACCCATGAAACTAGAACTCACTCACTCACTCACATAGCAGCCAGTAACTCATCAGCCTTGCGAAACTACAAACACTCTCGAAATAACAGAAATTGGATGTCACTACACACTAATCGACACTCTCTCGTAACTCTCAGTACACAAGAGAAAAAAATAAAAATAAAAATAAAAATAAAATACAGACACACCCACAAACAGAACGAGATCACCAATCAGGCAGTCGCTGAACCATTCAAGCTTGCTGGCAACACTGACACATCACATTACGCAACATATCACGGACAGGCGAACACCGCAACCACAACACCGCCCTAAGCTACAAGATCATATCCACTATGTGGCAAAGACATGACGAGCGAGCGTAACGCCAGCGATCAATCTAGCCAGGTAGAGCGAAATACCGGGGCGAGGATACAGGGTGAGCCCTGGAGCTAGGTGCCAATTCCGAGAGGACTTGGAAACGGCATTCATGGGCGTGCGATGTCGGCCATGGCGATCACGCCCTGTCCATCTGGTGGGTTAGGACACACCAGTGCATGGGTCTTCGTCGTCGTCGTCGATTTGCGTAGCCCAGCCCCTCGTCGTCATCGCCATCGTCCTCGTCGTCCTCCACCTCTTCCTCGTCGTCGTCGTCGTCGTCGATTTGTATAGCCCAGCCATTGACGTCGTCCCTCTCCGAGGCAAACTTACCTGCCCATATATCCGCTCATTCCACGTGGCCCTGCTATTCTGTGGCTTGTCCCCAAGGTGGGAACAGTCGTCTCCAATGCCATGAGCATAATGAACGAAATTTATAATCATAAAATGTGTGATTTGTAATTAAATGAAAAATGGCTGATCATATGTAGTGCTTTTAGTGAAAATTAGATGGGTTTTCTTTTCAAAGGTTGTGTGATGAATGTTTATTGTATGGACTGCATACAGTGATTCTAGATTCATTGTTTATCTCTTGAGACTATTTTGTTCCAAAAAGCACAAAACTTTCGTCAGGTTTGGTATCTCCAATAATTCTTTACAAATCTTATTTATAACATTTCTTTCTTTCTTTCTTTTTGAATTATTTGAAAGAATTCTAGAATTCCTTGCAATATCAATGTTTTTCAAAAAATATATCAAAACTAAATCATTTTGTATTAGAATTTTGTAAAATTTAATTCTCAATTAAAAAACACCAATTCTAAATAGATAATTTTTAAATAATTTTTTAATAGATATATAATATATTTGGATGTGTCATGTATTTTTTTTTAATAAGTTCTTGCAATGCCAATCATGAAAGAAAGTTATAAAAAGAACTTTTATGGTTTATAGGTTATTTGGTGAAAAGATACAAGAAGTTTTAGTATTGAAGTTTTAGTACTAAATGTATATTAGCATTAGAGCCCTTTGTTTTACTTCAAGAGTAATATGTTAAAGCAATGGGGCCCTAAATGCTTATTGAGGAGGTGAAAATTAATTGCTATTCAAGTTTATTTTTTTAAATAGTATCACAAGAAAAATAAAAATAAAAATAAAAATTGAAGTAAAAAATGCCATGTGTATCTTGCAAAGTACACAACACACAATATAATTAATACCTATAGGATGTGGTTCTTGATATCAACCTTGGATGTTCAATTTCTTTTTATCTTTTTTATTTATATAAATACATAATTGAAACAATCTTGGCTAATAATTTTGAATGACCTCACAAATCAATGGACACATGAAGAGATGTAATGCCCTTTGGATGGATGCACTTACATACAAACACTATTGTTTTTATTAAAAAAATAAGGAATCTTGGTTGTTTATATATATATATTTATAGCTAATTAAGTCTTTTTTTTTTTTTCTTTTTTTCTTTTTTTTTTTTTCTATCCAATTTTTATTCTATACAACTTTTTTCTATACAATTTTTTTCTATACAACTTAGGAACATCAGCAATACAAAAAGTAAACAAAGCAAATTAATAAAATGAAGTATCCATACAATTGTTCCATTAAGTGGATACTCTTTTTTTACTATTTATTTTGTTTGCTTTGAGTAGCTTTTGTATTACTAATGTTCCTGTGTTGTGGATTGTTGTTGTTTTTTGTTGTTGTTTTTATATCTTTCATTAGTGTCCAACTTGTTAAAAAACTTATAGCAATGGTGTATTGTTGGTGTGGCATGGGAGGTGTCTACATAGTAAAAGAGAGATATCTATCTAGCAATTTCCTAAAGATATTAGATCATAATAACCACCAAGTTTTAATAATTCTTTTAAGGTTCAGAAGCTCTTTATATTTAGAAAACAAAGTGAGAGACCATTACTTTTAAATCCTTTGATTGGTTGAAATTAAGAAGCTTCAAAAAATTGGTATTATACTTAGAAATATTAATCCAAAGTCCTCAAGAAGAAAATATGAGATAGAATGCATTTTAAAAAAAATATGGTATAACTAATGTGGTCCTTCAAAATTTTTTTTGGACCCATTTCAAGAGATGGTTTTGAAACACAAAATTGAGATATTATATTAAAAAGTGTATAAAATAAATACTGAGAAAAAATATAATTAATTTTTTATACTTTTCATAATTTTATAATAAAGATATAAGTTGACATATTTAGACTTGTGATAAAATAATAATTTGGTCCATTTCATAATCTCTACTTATTTTATACTATATTTAAAAGTTAAAATTTCTAAAAGAAGGCTTTTCATCATTAAGTAAAGAACCTTAGTAAGGCTTTTAAACCATTGCCTTTCAAAGTAGAATTCTTGCTATAAAGTCTCTCTTAGAAGATTAAACTAATAAATTTGACAAGATCTTAATAGAAACATGACTCAACAATTTTTATGATTGATTTTATATATGAAAATTAAATAAAAATATTACTAATTATATCAATAATATAATCATTAAATAATAATAATTAATATTATTAATTTTTTATTTTAAATAGATTTTCTAAAATAATAAGTTATATTTATTTTAATATTTTAGATGATATTTTAATTTATTGATATCAAATAATTTTTTAAATATATATATATTTTAATTTTTTAACTAATATATATATATATATATATATATATATATAATTGATAGGCTTCTTTACAATGTAATCAATTATCCATTTAAAGGTTCTAAAGAAGAAATAACACAAATTAATATCCCTTGTAGTACAATGTATGTTCTATTTGGTGGATGCTTAGGATATTTTTAAAACTATTTTTGGAGGGTTCAATAATTCTAGTGTTTAGATTAATAAAATTGCAATTGTGTGTTTATGTTGTTTCAAATCTTAATAATATAATAATATTTTGTATTTTTTTCTTGTAGGTGTGTGAGTTTATGTTTATTTTTTTCTTGAAAAAATATGATTCTACTAAATATGTAATAAAGATTATAAGCTTCTAGAGCATAATGCCTTGTATATCTTAAGATTTCAATTCTACAATAGCTTCTGTTTATAATGTGATTTTAATGGTATAAATATATATTTTAAATTTTAATTAATAAGTACATTTACTTCTATTTATGATGATGATTGTAGTATCTTTAGTAGCATTAAAAACTTTAATTATTGCATATGCTATTGACATATTATAAAACAAAGTTTTATTTTTATTTTTAATTTAAATTTATATTAAGTAATTTATATTTAATATTATAAATCTAATTAAATTTATTATTTATATATATATATATATTTAATTATTTAAGTTAAATATACCAAAACAAAAATTAATTTACTATTTTTTTCCAATGCTTTTGATATTAAATCTACTACTTATATAGAAACTATTAAAAAAATTATTTATATGTATATATACAAAGATAGTATTTTTTTATTAATTAGCTTAAAAAAATATTTCTATTAATTTAAATAAAAATTAAATGGTACAATAAAAAATTAAAAGTTTCAAAAATCATTAAATAACACCAAAAGCCATAAATAGTTTATAATCTATTAAATATTGTATTTAAAAAAATCCTTCAAATTTTATTTTAAAATATATTAATTTAAAATATTATTAAATTTATAATAATAATTAAGATTATATTATATTTATTTGAAAATCCAAAGTGACAACTATTATAATTAGTTGAATATTAATATAAAAAGATCATAGTTTTAATTATAAAATATGAGATATTTTAATATTATAGCTATTTATTTAGAAGGTCTTAAAAAAAATTATAATAGTATTTCTATGTTGCTTTTAAGAACATATTGTATAAAAAGTTTTACAAAATCTTAGAGTAAGTAGCAAAAAAATGGTTTAAAATTTATTATTAATAAATTAAAAGAATAAATATAAGAAACTAGTAGATAGACATTTTTTTTTTTTTTACTATGTAAACACTTTTCTATGCTACACCTATAATACACTACTATTATAAGTTTTTCAATAAGCTTAATACTAATGAAAATAAAAGACATAAAAGTAATAAAAAAAAATAACAACAATCCACAATAAGAATATTAGTGGCATAAAAGCTAAATAAAGTAAGTAAATAAAGACAAGTGTCCATTTAACAGTTGTCATAGAGATAAAATTTATTCTAATAATTATCTAGATAAAATGGATAAATAAATTTGATAATATCTTATAAAAAAGCTTCTTAGAAGTTTTATAGACATGGTTTTATCTTTATTCATGTCTATAGATAATTGGTAGGTTAAAAATTTAGCCAACAAGTTAGCCACATGTCGTACATATTGGTAGTTTGTGAAACAAGTTAATTACATGGCATACATATAAGAAACTTATCTTATAAGTTTGACACATATCTTGCAAATTGGACACGTATTGGAGGTCCTATAGAATATTGTCACATAATTTTTAAATAGATAGTATATATAGAAATAAAAATAAAGTCTTCTTCACTCTTGTCAATGTTTTTTTTATTTTTAGTCTTATTTCAAAGATCTCTATTCTTTTTATCTTTAGTAATAGCCATTTTAGTTTAATATTATACCATCTTTGAATTATTCTTTATTCTTTTTAAGTGATAAAAGAATATTTTAATATTTTAGCTGTTTCTATTTCATATTTTTGGTAGTTTGATGAAATACTAATACATTGTTCTTATTTTGTATTTTAGAAGTGAGTAGATTATTCCACTTTTATTTTTATATTTAAAGGTTGTAAACTATCTACCTTTAAATTAATATTTTTTTCTTTTTAATTTTGATTTTTTTTCTTAAAAAGAAATGATCACCTCTTTTTAAAGAATATTAGAGATTACAGATTATTATCAAGGATAGAAACTACAAAAGATGCATAAATTAGTGAAATCTATGTCAAAAAAAAATAACAAAACAGAAATAAGGAAGTATGTACATGCAAGAAAAAAATTGAAATGTCTATTGTCAAAGATTAGAAAATACAAAAGATTCTTAAACTAGATTAGAAGCAAGAAAAGAATTGACAAGAGTGAAGAAGGCTTCAGTCTTATCTCTATATATACTATTTACTTAAGAGTTATATGGCAGCATTCTATAAAACCTCCAACACGTGTCCAATTTGTAAGACACATGTAAAACTTGTAAGACAAGTTTCCTACATGTGTACCACGTACTTAGTTTCTTCTACAAGCTACCAATGTATACAATACATGGCTAACTTATTGGTCAAGTTTCTAACCTACCAATCACCTATAGACATGTATAAAGATGAATCCGTTGTCGTATGACATGGCCTTCTATCTGGGAATACACTGGATACCTGGATGTGGAGAGTTTATTTGAAATTTGATGGCAAAATCCAACAGGTGGTTTGTCCTCAATGAAAAGGATAAATAATACAAAAATCTCACAAAAGAGAAGTTATGCATATAAACCCTCTTGTATTCTAGTAAGTTTGTACAAAAAAGGTTCAAATTTCCACAAAAACCCTTCAAAACTTTATTCACCTATAAAGACTAATTTCTTGCTAAACTTTAGAGTTCAATAACTCTTGATCCAACTATTCAATTTCTATAAAATTTAGTTCAAAGTGTAGATAATTGTCTTAAGTTTCACCACAAGGAAGAATCAACCAAAAATTCATTTTCAATCGTCCAATATCTCAAAACCCCTAGCAAGTGCTTAAAACCCTAGCTCTGAGACACCCGAGCACTATTTTCCTTATATCTCACAAACCCAAAATTTTAATGCTACAAAATTTTTTTACATAGTCTTGTGACATAAACATATACACTCTTGAAATTTTTGAGCCAAAAACCTATGAAATTACGTAAGATATAGCTCAAAATGTATCCACTATGTAAGCAAGTCACTTACTGCCCTTAAGTCTATAAGCACTAACTTCAACTCCCAATATCTCCTTCATTCTAGCTTGGATTTTATCAAGCTGTATATGAAAAGTGTAGCCGTGAAAGTGCTCTCTCTAATCTCAGTCACTAATCTTCAATTGCTCTCTGTGTGCGCGAGTTATACTCAAAAGAGTGATAGTGGGTCTAAAATTGACACCTTAACCTTTGAGCGCCTATAACTTCTTCATAAAAAGTGCAAATCACACAAAATTTGCACCTAAACCAGATCCAAAAATCTAAATCTTATGATCTTCACCTCTAATGTTCAACTCCTTTCGAAAAAAAAACCCTAACTCCTAATAAACCCTCGGGCAGCCTCCTTGAAACCCATTGGGCATGATTTTTGGCCAATTAGAATAGAGATTTCTATCATCCACTTCTATTCATCCACATGGATGGCCAAATTACCCTTTTTACACTAAAAAACTCTTTTCTAACCTTTCTTCTTATAAGATTTACATACTTTGTGCTTTAAGCACCAAATAAAAGAAGTAAACTAAAATTTTAAAGGTCACCAATGTCTAATAAAGGTGACTTAAGATATATATAAGTTACAATCAATGTAAAATCAACCTCAAAATCACTACTAAAAAGAATATAAGGTTGTATAAATCTTAATAATAATCTTTTTAATAGATCCTTTTTAAACTAGCAACCTAACCACATCTTATAATCAATAAAAGTCTACTGATATGGCTCTCATTTAGCTATA
The DNA here is from genome assembly GCA_036785485.1 of Physcomitrellopsis africana. Classification (NCBI taxonomy): domain Eukaryota; kingdom Viridiplantae; phylum Streptophyta; class Bryopsida; order Funariales; family Funariaceae; genus Physcomitrellopsis; species Physcomitrellopsis africana. The sequence continues at coordinate 80,421 of JAWRVF010001291.1, forward strand.
TAGTAAATTATACATTAAATATACATGTACAATTTTTTCACATAGTAGTCGAACCACAATATGACACCATATTTATGAAGCTTTTACAAAAAAAATTTCTAAGATATTATCAAATTAATTTACTTTTATTTATTTCTACCTATCCTTAATAATTAGGTAATTATTGAAATAAATCTTATGTTTGTGATGTTATCCCCACTTCTAAAGACAAGTTCCATAAGAAATAGTAATTACATATTGATGAAGTTTGAGATGTGTTGAATTATACTTATGACATATTTTGATCTTTAAAAGGTTTTGTGACTCTTTATCTCGATTTTAATAGATGTCGTCGATGAAATACATTTACTTTTACTGATACATTTGTTAGATTCTTAGATGGCTCATATGTGCATTAACTAATATTATATCCATACCAATGTATAAGATATTTCAGCTGATTTCAATGTTGCTTTGAATCTAAGACATCTTCCACCTCAAATTCTTCATTATTGTCTACTTCTTTAGGAAATAGTGGTATTTGTCTTCTTTTTTATATATCTATTATCTTGTATGATTCAAATAATATTACATGGAATACAAGATAGATCTTTATAGATTTTGATAGGTGTAATCAATAAGCAACTGGATTAATCTGTTTACAAATTAAAAATGATTTAAGTCTATAATAATCTAGCTTATCAGAAGAAAAAATAGTCTTAATATTACAAAAAAATAATCAAACTTTATTACCTATGCGGAATTGAGTCTGTTCTTTATAATAGACATATGTATTGATTTTTTTTTTTATTCTTGAGCTTCTTTTAATTATACCTTCATTGTTATATATAGCTTTAATAACCAATTTGCTAAATCTTTCACTGCATGATTATCAACTTTTGAAAAGTCAAAAATATCAAGTCATAGATAATAGCCATAATTGGTAAAAAATAGAATTTATTGAGTAAAAAAATATATCAAATTATTATAAATAAAATTTTCCAATTATAAAAGAATTGTTTAATTATCTTGATGATTGTTGATATCACACTTCAAATATTACTTCAAAACTTGATTTATCCATTCTGTTTGTCTATCAATTTGAAGGTAAAAAGCTGAAGATAGTTTTATATCTACCTTCAATATTTTGAAAAGAATTTTCCAAAATCTTGATATAAATTGTATCTCTCTATTTGATATAATATCCCTTGGTAATCTATGATAACAATAGATATTATCAAAGAAGAGTTTAATTATTTTTTTACTTGTAATAGATTTTGTATATGATACAAAATAGGCCATTTTGATGAAACAATCTACAATCATGAATATAGAGTCATATGAACTTGAATTTGAAAGATCTGTAATAAAATCTATAGAAATAGAAGACTAATATTATTTTGATATACACAATGATTAGAGAAGTTTGTAAGGTTGATGATGAAGAGTTTTTCATCTTGAATAAATGTCGTATGAGTATACAAACTCTTTAATAATCTTCCACATTTGAAGCCACCAAAAATCTCTTGATATTAACTCTAAAGTCTTGTTATATCCAAAATATCATGTTATGGGAAAGTTGTGACGAGCTTCAAGAGTACATAGTCATGCTTCACTTTTTGGAGCATATAAGTATCTTTCAAAATAAAATAGATTGTTTTTGAATTCAAACTTGGAAGTATCATGAAACTTACATAAATTATTTTTAATATCATAAAGAAGAGTGTCTAAAGACATATTTGATTGGACTTATTTAACAAAAGTTGAATCAATAGTCAATGTTGATTTTATTGTTTGAAGATGAAATTGCTCTAACTTTAGGAGGATTATTTTTTATTGATTAAAAGTTGAATCTTTTTCTTTTGATACAAGAGAAGAATATCTAAAAACGGCATTAGATAAATCTTGTTGTTTTTTTAGCCGATAAGTGATAATAAACTCGAATCTTAATAAAGACATGTTTCAATAAATTTGACGACGATTCAACATGTATATTGACATGAAGTACTTAGAATTCTTATGATTTGTATACATGGTGAGTGGATTAGAAGTGCCTTCTAAGTAATGATGTCTTTCTTAAAAAGAATCCACAATTACAAAAAGTTCTTTATCATGGATTTTTTAATTGATCTTTGCTGCTAAAAATTTCTTGGAATAGAAAGCTACTAGATAGATTTTATCATTTGCTCCCATTTGCAATAATATCACATCTAAGGCTAAGTTTGATGTGTTTTTTTCCATAAAAAATACCTTTAAAAAGTTGACACAATATAAGATTGGTGCAAAAATAAAAGCTGTCTTCAAAGCTTCAAATCATACTTTTGCTTCTTTATTCCACTCAAATTTGTCCTTACAAATTAAGTATGTAAGTGAAGCTACAATTTAAAAAAAGTTCTTAATGAAGATTTGATAATAATTGGCAAATCTTAAAATATATTGTACATTCCTTATTATCTTTAGAATCTTCTAGTCTATGATTATCTAGACTTTCTTAGAATCTATCATGAGACTATTGTTTGAAATGATGTATTCTAAAAAGTCAACTTGAGTAGTATAAAATATATACTTTTTTTTTTCATCTTGGCATATAATCTCGTATCTCTAAGTTTTTGTAACACACAACAAATATATAATTCATACTTTTTTATGTTCTTAAAATAGATCAAAATATTATCTAGATAATTGACAATAAAATTATCTAAGAATTTATAAAAAATGTCATGCATGAGATGTTGAAAAGCAATTATTGTATTCACAAGTTTGAAATACACAATGTTATATTCAAAGTATCCATACCTTGTTGAAAATACAATCTTTTGTTCATTTCCTTCTTTGATGTAGACCAAATTATGTGCTCCCTGTAGATTTATTTTTATATAGATCTTATCTTGATTTAATTGATCAAAAAGTCCAGATATTAAAGATAGAGGATATATATTTTTTACGGTAATCTTATTGAGTCCTTGATAATTTACACATATGTGAAGTAATCCATCTTTTTTCTTTATAAACAAGATAGGAGCTCTTGCTAGAGATTTGAAATGGCGTATGAAATTCTTAGCCAAGTTCTCATCAATATATTCTTTGAGTTCAACTAATTCATTTTATAATAAATTATAGATTGGTCCAAATAGAAGCTGAGTTCCATCTTTGAAATCAATTGAACAATCATATGGACAATACTTCAATAGAATATCTATATTTTTTTTCTTAAAAACGTCTTAATAATCTTAATATTGGCTTAGAATGCCACTTGAAGTCTTTCCACCATCAAAAATAGATATAGCATAAATAGCAAAAGATGATCCTTCTTTTGTTGCATACATAAAAGCTTTTGTATCTATAAGTACAAGTTTTATTATATTGAATTTATGACTTTTTCTTAACTAGTAAGAATCTTATTAATGATTTGAAAAAAATCAAGTCTATGAGAAATTCAATCTATTTGAAGATTATATTTTTTTAGCCATGACATATTTAAAATAATTAAATTAGAAGAAGATTTAATTATATTAAAACTTATATAACTATTATGACCATCAATTGTTATATTTATAGGAAGGTTTTATAAGTAACATCTCCAAAAGACAATGGATGGCCATCTACGACTTCTACATATACAAATTTAGTTTTTGTATTAAAGCTATTCTACAGCTTTTAACAAATTTTTTATCTAAAAAACATGCTAAGACTTATGAATCTAGCAAAGCAGATTCTTTTCAATTTTTAGATCTCAAACACATATCTATTATAAAACCAAGAGAGGATTCTCCAATCTTGATGCCAATATTTTAACACAAATATCTTTCTTTTGCACCATTTAATTGCTTCTAAAATTCATATACAAATAGAAAATCAAGTCTAATATCTACATAAATAATTTTCACCTCAATTTAACTAGTAGATTACTAAGTATCTTAGAAATCCTCATTGACCTTCAAAACTTAATTTTTGAAATCTTGATCCACTTGAAATTTCAATAACCTTCAATCAAACCATTTAATCAAGCTTAAATTTATAATATATATTAAATACAACTACAATCAAAATTTTATAAAATTTCATTCATAGATCTATAATCAAATTTACAAAATACTCAAAAATATAAACACTGTTTTATTTCATAAACATTAGAGTCATCCGAATCAACCTTGATTTTGCAAAGCTCTTACAAAGCCAATTTCTATCCAAATTACTCAAAATCAATGCTAAAAAAAAACCCTTTCAAGTTTGCTTTCGAATTCTATTCTTTGATTTGTCAAAAAGTCTCCACCTACCATAGGCATGTGGTTTTGTACCTCAGGATCTGATTTTGATCCAAGTTCACAATTGATACACTCTAGGTATCAACTTTTAAAATTTTGAAGTAAATTTTATTAAAATCTATTTTTAATTTCTTTCTAAAAATATCTACATTATTTATTTTTCTAATCTACTATCAAGGACATGAATTAAAAAAAGATGCATAATCTAATGAAAATTGTATGAAAGAAAAGTCACAAAATGGGAATAAGAAAGTATGTATATTCAAAGAAAACTGGAATGGATATTGCCAAAGACTAGAAACATAAAGACTCTTGAAACTAGATTAGAACCAGGAAAGGAGTTGACAAGAGTGAAGAGGGCTTCATTCTTCCCTTTATAAATACTATCTAACTAAGAGGTACATGGCGGTATTCTATAAGACCTCATACATGTGTCTAATTTGCAAGATATGTGTCAAACTTGCAAGACAAGTT